>PVHX01005029.1:0-110573 GCA_004024805.1 Geosciurus inauris | reverse complement strand
AATTAAAAATAAATAAATAAATAAAATGGTGTCATGTGATAATATGCAAAATACTATTGGAAGATGGAGAAAGGTTAAAATTCAATTGCTTTCCTAGAAGCCAGAATTTCAGGCTACATGAAACTCCCAATGGAAGCTTTATTTCAGTTTCTGTTCAAATAGTTAACAGTGGTCTGAAACCTTTGTAAAAGATGTTTGATTAAAGTTTCTTATTTGTTGAAGACTGTGCCGAGGTCTAGGCTCATAATCAACATTAGATCCTCAGGAATTATTATTTCCTATGTTTTGGGTTCAATTACTTGTATTATGTATATGTAAAATTTGAAGATTATAAATGACATATTTTGCATGTGAAAAATTCCTGTATTTAATTAATTTAGATAGCATTACTCATCATTTTTTGTGTTTAATGTGTAGATGCATCATTTGTTTTTGAATAAATAGATATTTAAGAATAAATTAGAAAAGAATTGTGAGTTGTTAGTACATAATAAACTTGTATATTTTCTTGAAGGCAATTACATAGCATTTATTTTTGTAAAATGATAATATATTTTCTCATTTTTAAAAAATTAAAATAATACTTTTTAACTTGCAGTATACTTCTCTTTCACTATAAGATCTCACAGAGAATTATAACAGGAGTTATGTTAATTACTTATACATATATATTATTTTATTTCCTCTTCCTTTTTAAACCTCCACATACAGGTCCCTTTAAAAATCCCTTACTTTAACAGTTGGCAACTAATCAGTGCTGAACCAACTTCCTGCAAAAGGACATTATTTTGCATGTCCTTGGAGACTGGATAACTAATGTGTAATGTTTTACTTAAAACTGTAATTAAATTTAAATTAAAATTCTTTGGGTTTTTAATAGAGGAGGAAGCATTTGGGTGCCTTTTTCACTTAAAGTAATATTTGCCAGCCTGTCTGGGCCCAGCCACCTCCATTTATAGATACTTAATTTTGTTGTTTTAATGTTGGCATTTGGTCTGGAAACTTTAAGGAAACTTTGTTGTTTTCTGCCAACCCTCCATCACAGTTGTTTCACTTCAGTTTGTGTTAAAGATATTATAAAACAAGTCACCTGTTGTCATTTACTATTTATCCCTTTCTAGAAACTAGAAATACAATATTTACTCTTTCCTGGAAATTTCACTTATAAACAGTTTAAATTAAGGCTCACCTTCAAGTACTCTTTTCTGCAGACATTCCTTTGCAATCACCCTAATCTGTTCTCTGTTCCCCAGGAGTGGTTCCTTCTGAAGGCCAATCATGGGCTTATGAAAATTCATGAAGGAGCTTCATCACTGATCACATCAATTGGAGGATCAAAAGTCCCCACCCACTTTGTTTCCAGATTAAGTATACACTTCACCCCCATAATTGAGGGACTCTATTATTTTTTGGGGGGGATACTATTATTTTTTGAAATCAAAATGTTTTCAAATTGATCTTCACAGTCAATAAGCAATGTTAATATTACCCACACTATACTTTTTTTTTTCCCTTCTAGTTCTCAGATTTGGGAGTTTTAAGTTATAATTCATCACTTATTACTATTCTTACCCAAGAATATATTTTATTTTTAAAATATCTGAGGTAGTTGGCAATTTGTAATATATGAATTGTAGACAAAGTCATAAAGCCATAAGGCCACAAGAAGGGACAACTATAGAACGTGAGCTGGCATATTCAGTAACTCTTCCAGATGGATGAGTTGTCATGGTTAGTGTGACAGCACAGTGACCATTTTTGGAATAAACAGAATGTCCAGTTTATAGAAAAATCTGATTATATTCAATATGAGATTCAACATCCACACTTCAAGCAAGTAGAATCATTTAAAAATAAGTTGCATATTACTATTTTTATTGTATTATAGTCAAATGTCCAATAGAAAGAAAATGAGGAGTTTCAAATTAATTGTGCCCTGTGTCAGGATTAAAAGGATTTAAGAGACTAAAATAAATGATGGTATATTTAATGTACAAAGCTACTGTCGTTCATTATCTGTATTTAATATAATTTATATGAAATGATATATGTACTTCAATAATATCTAGATTATTTTTATATTGAATGTACACAAATAAATTCACTTATGGTGCAAATCTAAATATCAGTTAAAAGCATATGAGATATTTACACTTTAAACAATTAAGTGATTAAGTTAATCTACAAAGAAAAGGAAGAGGGAGGGAGAGAATCAGAGAGGAGAAAAGAGAGAATATGAATATGTGATTATTTTCAAGCAACAATTTTAAGGAAGTGAATAAATTTAAACTTCTTTTTATTCATAAATATTCAATGATTTAAATATTTTAATTTGAGAATGTGAACCTAGTCCAATTGATTTTAAACCTATATTATAAATAGAAATTTTTTCAAATAATTGAACAATCACATTGGTACTGGGGAATGAACAATCATATTGCATTTTCATTCTTACATGAATTTTTGCATTTACTACATGTTCTCTTTTATTTTCTCTAATTTCTAAAAAAAAGTGTGTACTTGTCTTCCCAATTAAATCTAAATCCATTTATGTCATTCATTCATGGATCACACCTTCTACTTTCCTGTGTTCTCCTTTGTGTGTATCTCATAGTAGTCTCACAATGGCTTACTATATGGGGGTTTTCTTTTCTTTTTTTTTTTAAACTGGGCGTGTTGTTCTGGAGGAGCTGAATTTTTAATTTTTTCCGCTGTATCTGTTCAAATTTGGGGTGGGGGGTAGACATATTGTATTTCTCCATTTATTCTTTTTTTAAAATTTTTATTTTTAGTTGTAGATGGACACAATGTCTTTATTTTATTGCTTTGTATGTGGTGCTGAGGATCGAACCCAGGGCCTCACGCATGTGAGACAAGCGCTCTACCACTGAACCACAATCCCAGCCTGTGGGGGTTTTCTTTTATATAATTTGTAAAATGCTGAATGGTTTATATTTTAATTATAATTTTCTCAAATAAAGATATTTTGTCTAGAATGTACAAAGGTACTAAAATAGTATTAGAACTGAAAAATGAAATGAATATATTAAAAGAATTTATACCTATACACATTTTGAATATCAAATAAATTAAATTTGTTATAATCTGCCTTCATTTATCTAGATTTCAAAATATATGTGTGTTTAATAAATGAATTTGGTCTCATAAAATTTATAAATATAATGAGTAATATAAACTATATTTAAAATGTAGTTTCATTTAAAATGGTTTTCTATATTTAAAATGTAGTTTAGATTTAAAATTAATTTCATTAATTTTATGTTAAATATAAAATTTTTCTATTAGACATTGTTATTCATACAGTATTTCAAATGACATTCTCTCTAAACATTGAAACATTTTTCATTTTTTATGTTAATATTAAAAACTTTCTGAGAGACTGAGGAAGATGATCACAAGTTTAGAGCTAGCTTCAGCAACTTAGTGAGATATTGAACAACTTTGCAAGACCCTGTTTCAAAATAAAAAAATTAAAAAATAACAATAGGTTGGGGATATGGCTCATTGTTTGAGAGCCCCTGAACCTACAGGTTCAATCCCTGACATCAAGGAAACAAACAAGAAAAAAAAACTCAAGTTGACTTTAGTCTTTCTTAAGGCTGTAAATTAGCAGACAACCAAAGGACCTTAAATTTTAGAACATTTCTTATCTCCAGAATAGATTCATTGAAAATATATGTATTTCTTTGTTTAACCTATGCTGTTTTCTGAGTTATATTTCAATAGCTTTCTTTCACTTCACTAATTTTGTCAACTGTTTAATCTTTTGACTTACCTGTCTTTTGCACTTTTAATTCTTTTTGTTCTCCCTAGATATCTTATTTGGTGATTTTTTTCAATCCATTGTATTTTTTTTTCTGATATGCTCTTGTTCTTTAGTTACACTTCTGATACTTTCATTTTAACTTCTTTAAAAATAGTAAGCATTTCTTTTCTGTTTCTGATCATTACAGTATCTATAATTTTTTGTGAAAATATTTCTGCTATTGCTGTACTATTTGACTTCCATTTGTTTCCTTGTGTATTCTACAATTTTTTCTTATGAATTTGATTTCCCTGGGACAGAGGTTTATATTAAATTCTCCCAGGAAGTGTTTGCCTGAGCTCCCTTCATGTTCTTGAGGGGCACTGTTGACATTAGGATTATATTCATCTTAATGTTTGGGATAGAGTTTGGGCTTGAAGTTTCCCGATACTGCGAACAGAAGAATTCTTGTGCCAGATTCAAAGGAGAGCTGACTTGTCAGCAGGAATGTTCTAGGAAACTTTTTCATAATTTTTCTACACCTTGAACCTAGGTCAGATGAACAAGGGTTGCCTCCAATTCACTGTGTGAGGCATGTATTTTTTCTAGTTTTACCAATGAAGGTATTAGGTTTTTAGGAATCCGACTTTATGCAGAGGACTTGATTTAATCTATTTTCATTCATGAGTCCTGATTTTGTTTTCTGACCATTAACTTGTCTGCTAACAATTGTGCTCAGGGTTACTAAGTATTATGACATGTCCCTTGGAACTCACTAATTCTTTGAACTTCTCATTGTTTCTTTCTTTTTTTAAAAAAAATAACTTTTGTGTAAAAATTTGAACAGATTAATGACTATTTTATAAATATCACTCATTCACTTACATATTGATATGAATTCTTGAGAAGTAATTATTATCTATATGCACCCTTTGCTGTGCCAATGCCCTGCATATTAAACTGTCATTTTTTGATGGAAGCTGAGGAAGAAAAAGTTTGAGAACTCGGCCTTCAGCATCAAGCCCACATTAACTAATGTTCATAGCTAATAATGTTCATAACTAATGTTCTTTAGTCATAACTAATGTTCGTAACTAATGTTCTTTAGTCTCCTGTCTTTTTATTGTAGAAGTCTTTCACCTCTTTTGTTAAATTGATTCTCAACTTTTTTTTTTTCGAGGCTATTGTGAATGGGGTAGTTTTCCTGATTTCTATTTCTGAGAATTCATCACTGATGTATAGAATTTGGTCCCAAATTTGTTCCCATTTTTCCTTCTCACATGCTATTTTCTTTTCCTGTAAGTAACTTATTTAATCTATTTTCAAAAATTTAGTTATTCTAATTTGGAATACATGACAGCAGAATACATTTTGATTCATTGTACACAAATGGAGCACAACTTTTCATTTCTCTGGTTGTGCACAATGTAGAGTAGCAGCATATGTGCAGTCATACATGTACCTAGGGCAATGATGTCCTTCTCATTTCACCATGTTTCCTGTGACCATGTCCCTCCTGTCTCCTCCTTCCATCTCCTTTGACCAAAGTTCCTCCATTCTTCCCCATTATGGATCAGCAACCACTTACCAGAGAACATTCGGCCTTTGGGGTTTTTTTGGTTTTTTTGTTTGTTTGTTTTTTCAGGGGAAAGTGCAAACGCAGTCCCTGGCCTTTGGTTTTTGGGAATTGGCTTACTTAACTTAGTATGATATTCTCCAGCTCCATCCATTTACCTGCAAATGACATGATTTTATTCTCTTTTATTGCTGAGTAATATTCCATTGTGTATATATAACACAATTTCTTTATCCATTTTTCTATTGAAGGGCATCTAGGTTGGTTCCACAGTTTAACTATTGTGAATTGAGCTTCTATAAACTTTGAAGTGGCTGTGTCACCATAGTATGCTGTTTTTAAGTCCTTTGAGTATAGAACGAGGAGTAGGATAGCTGAGTCAAATGGTGGCTCCATTTCAAGTTTTCTAAGGAATCTCCATACTGCTTTCCAGATTGGTTGCACCAATTTGCAGTCTCACCAGCAATGTACGAGTGTGCCTTTTCCCACACATCCTCGCCAACACTTATTGTTGCTTGTATTCTTGATAACTGCCATTCTGACTGGAATGAGATGAAATCTTAGAGTAGTTTTGATTTGCATTTCTCTAATTACTAGAGATGTTCAACATTTTTTCATATATTTGTTGATCAACAAATATATGAGAAGTGCCTATTCAGTTCCTTAGCCCATTTATTGATTGGATGGTTTTTTGGGGTTTTTTTGGTGTTAAATTTTTTGAACTCTTTATATACCCTGGTGATCAGTGTTCTTTCTATCTGATGTGTATGTGGCAAAAATTTGCTCCCAAAAGGTAGGCTCTCTGTTCACCTCATTGATTGTATTTTTTTGCTGAGAAGAAGACTTTTAGTTTGAATCCATCCCATTTATTCATGCTTGTTTTTTTTTTTTTTTTTTTTTCTTGCACTTTAAGAGTCTTGTTAAGGAAGTTGAGGCCTAATCTAACATGATAAAGATTTGGGCCTACTTTTTCTTCTATTAGGTGCAGGGTCTCTGATCTAATTCCTAGGTCCTTGATCCATTTTGAGTTGAGTTTTGTGCATGGTGAGAGATAGGCATTCAGTTTCATTTTGCTGCATGTGGATTTCCAGTTTTCCCAGCAACATTTGTTGAAGAGACTAGCATTTCTCCAATATATGTTTTTGGCGCCTTTGTCTAGTATGAGATAACTGCATTTATATGAGTTTGTCTCTGAGTATTCTATTCTGTATCATTGGTCTATATGTCTAGTTTGGTGCCAATACCATTACATTTTTGTTACTATAGCTTTGTAGAATAGTTTAAGGTCTGGTATTGTGATGCCTCCTGCTTCACTCTTCTTGCTAAGGATTGCTTTGGCTATTCTGGTTCTCTTAATTTTCCAGATGAATTGCATGATTGCTTTTGCTATTTATAAAAGGAATGATGTTGGGATTTTAATTGGAATTGCATTGAATCTGTGTAGTGTTTTGGGTAGTATGGCCATTTTGACAATATTGATTCTGCCTATCCAAGAGCATGGAAGATCTTTCCATCTTCTATGGTCTTCTTCAATTTCTTTCTTTAGTCTCCTGTCTTTTTATTGTAGAAGTCTTTCACCTCTTTTGTTAAATTGATTCTCCACTTTTTTTTTTCGAGGCTATTGTGAATGGGGTAGTTTTCCTGATTTCTATTTCTGAGAATTCATCACTAATATATAGAAATGCATTTGATTTATGAATATTGATTTTATATCCTGCTACTTTGCTGAATTCATTTATTAATCTAGAAGCTTTCTGGTGGAATTTTTTGGATACTCTAAGTATAGAATCATGTTGTCAGCAAATAATGATAGTTTGAGTTCTTTTTTCCTATTTGTATCCCTTTAATTTCTTTCATCTAATTGCTCTGGCTAGAGTTTTAAGGACTATATGTTGAATAGAAGTGGTGAAAGAGGGCATTCTTGTCTTTCCCATTTTTAGAGGAAATGCTTCCAATTTTTCTCCATTTAGGATGGTATGGGCCTTTGGTTTAGCATAGATAGCTTTTACACAGTTGAGGTATGTTCCTACTATCCCTAGTTTTCTAGTGTTTTAAACATGAAAGAGTGCTGCATTTTGTCAAATGCTTTCTCTACATCAATTGATATAATCATATGATTCTTGTCTTTGAGTCTATTGATGTGGTGAATTACTTTATTGATTTCTGTATATTGAACCAACTTTGCATCCCTGGAATGAACCCTACTTGATCATGTTGCACTATTTTTAAAATACATTTTTGTATTCAATTCGCCAAAATTTTATTGAGAATTTTTGCATCTATGTTCTGAAATTTTCTTTCTTTGATGTGTCTCTATCTGGTTTTGGTATCAGGGTGATACTTGCCTCATAGAATGAGTTTGGAAGGGTTACCTTCTTTTCTATTTCATGGAATAATTTGAGGAGTATTGTTAATTCTTTTTTTTTTTTGGTACTGGAGATTGAACTCAGGGGCACTCAACCACTGAGCCACATCCCCAGCCCTATTTTGTGTTTTATGTAGAGACAGGGTCTCACTTAGTTGCTTAGCGCCTCGCCATTGCTGAGATTGGCTTTGAACTCGCGATTCTCCTGTCTCAGCCTCCCTAAGTGCTGGGATTACAGGATTGCGCCACCGCGCCCGGCTTAATTCTTCTTTAAATGTCTTATAGAACTCAGCTGAGAATCTATCCAGGCTGTTCTTGGTTGGTAAACTTTTGATGGTGTCTTCTATTACCTTGCTTGAATTCATTTGTTTAAGTTGTGTATGTCCTCCTGGTTCAGTTTGGGCGGGTCATATGCCTCTAGAAATTTGTCAGTATCTTCAGGGTTTTCTATTTTACTGGAGTATAAATTTTCAAAATAGTTTCTAATTATCCTTCATATTTCAATAGTATCTGTTGTGATATTTCTACTTTCATCATGAATTTTAGTAATTTGGGTTTTTTCTTTCCTTCTTTTTTTTAAGGTGCCTAAGGGTTTGTCAGTTTTATTCATTTATTTTTTCAAAGAACCAGCTTTTTTTTTTTTGTCGATTTTTTGGAATTGTTTCTTTTATTTCAGTTTCATTGATTTCAGCCCTGGTTTTAATTATTTTCTGTCTTCTACTTCTTTTGGTGTTGGTTTGTTCCTCTTTTTCTAGGGCTTTGAGATGTAGTGCCAGGTCCTTTATTTGTTGACTTTTTCTTCTTTTAATGAATGAGCTTAATGCAATGAAATTTCCTCTTATCACTGCCTTTATAGTGTCCCAGAGATTTTGATATATTGTACCTATGTTGATTAAATTTCCTCCTTTCTTGCAGTGAGGATCTGAGGTATTGCTGCTTCTACCCTATAATCTTCTAGTGCCCCTGCAGATTACCTGTACCTCACCTTGGTGTTTGCTTCCAGTACCCAGCAGGTGTTCCTAGACAGATGCTACTGCAACTAAAGATGGTGGCGGCAGCGATGGAGGTAACTCAAGAGAGCAGTGGGGGTGGCCCAAAATGGATGCAACCAGTTTCAGAGATGGGGGCTGAAACGGTGAGACTTACAATGGCTTTGGGATTGTGATGCAGCATGTGGTGAGTAGCTGTGCTGTGGTGA
The DNA here is from genome assembly GCA_004024805.1 of Geosciurus inauris. Taxonomy (NCBI): domain Eukaryota; kingdom Metazoa; phylum Chordata; class Mammalia; order Rodentia; family Sciuridae; genus Geosciurus; species Geosciurus inauris. The sequence continues at coordinate 101,668 of PVHX01005029.1, read as the reverse complement.
GTAGCTGCCTCCGGGTCCTGTCTGCTGTCCCTAGGTGGAGGCTAGGGCTATAGCCTACATGGAGAGGGCTATAGCCTACATGGAGAGGGCTATAGTGGTGACTGCAGTATCCCAAGATGGACACAGGCCAGGGAGTGACAGCATGGACTTCCACTCTGCACACGGGCAATCCTGGGTCTGGGCCCTCACACAGGTTGGGGAGGGAGGCAGTCCTGGGCCTGATCAGTGCCTGGGGTCTAGCACGGGTCTCCCAGGCAGTTCTAGGCCTGACTTAGGCTTAGGCTCTGGCATGCGTCAGAGTGAGTGGTCCTGGGCCTGGGTCTGGGCTCTAACATGCTTCTGCAGATTGGCAAAGGCCTCATTGTTTCTTACTTTGAAGGATACTCCCTATTTTTTCTACTACCTGAGATGCTTTTCAAAAGACTTTTAAAGATATGGTTTATATAGAATTTTAGGAGCTCGATAATGACTTATCATTTGTTTAAAAAGAGAAAATCTGAGACAAATATTTTGCAATAATTTCACTGATAATTTTCACTAGTTCAAAACCAAATCTTTTAACATAAATTGTGGTTATAAAGAAGTCACTTAGACTGAGCACCGTGACACATACCTCTAATCCCAGTGGTTTGGGAAGCTGAGGCAGGAGGATTGAGAATTCAAAGCCAGCCTCAGCAAAAACAAGGTGCTAAGCAACTCAGTGATACTTTGTCTCTAAATAAAATACCAAATAGGGCTAGGGATGTGGCTTAGTATTCGAGTGCCCTAATTTAAATCCCTGGTATCCCTCCAACAAAGAAAAGAAGCCACTTAGTAGTAAAGACAGACTACTATGTTTTATCAGAATTAATTCTTCCAAAATTGTATTTAACTAAACCAATTGTACTAAATGAAAAAAGAAACAACTGTGAATTCTAAATATTTTATTGTTTAAAAGATTTTCCTTTAGATTACTTTAACATAAAAGAAGAAAATAATCCCTTTATAAAAATTCTCAAGAGTCCTGAAATTTCAAACCAGTAGCCTAGGATTGTTTTTTAATCCATATTCTTTAATACTTCACTACCACACTTCAAATTCCCAGATTCTATAGGGTAAAACAAACCCATGTCCATTCAATATTCTATAAAAAAAGAGACAACATTGACCATAACCATGAAACTGGCATTCCATAAATTACAAATTATAAATGTGTGTTACAACACTGAATATCTAATAACCTCTTGGCAGCTTTTTTGATCAGAAAATACTTCTGTGATTTAATATTGCATTCAGGCCATTGTTTAAGATGTAGATAAGACTTTTGAAGATTTTTGTCAGGATTTTAGATTTACATCCACTTCTTTTTACCAGATTTACCATGTAACCTTTAATCTCTGGAAAACTTTAACATGTCATCTAAAAGACATTACTTTGTAATTTTAATGCTCCAATCAGAATTTCGTACATTTTGTGGTGACCAGAAATTGTTTATGATTTCTGTGTATTTGAGCAAAAGTAACATTCTATATGTTTTAGTGGTTGTTTTAAATTCTACATGTGAAAACATTATAAGATGTGCTCATATACTTGCAGAAACTTGGATGTTGTGCTGAAGTATATATGCATACTGACAATCTCCGTTTCATTTTTTATAATTAGATTTCTCCTTTCAAGTTTATTTTGTAGTATGAAATACATCTTGTTTAAAAGATAGATTTTGATTAAAGTTCAGAAATGATTGCATTTTGGCTTTCTTCCAATGATTTGGTTTTAGTAGTTTGTACCATGCATGACACTTAAAGAGAGGTGCCATGCTATTCATGTTGGGTAACACTATAATCAATTTCACAATATTGACTAATTTTCTTTTAAGAATTGGGCTTGAAATCCCATACTCTTGAGATGTGAAACTGCTTATGGTATGAAATAAAATCTCCAGGCTAAAGAAATTTTAGAGTGTTATAAGATTATATTTCATTTTATAATGTCAAAGATCCATAGAAAATATTCATAACAGTTAAGAAGTCTGACCTTTAAATTAGTCACATCAAATTCTAGACATAAACATTAAAATTATCTCATGAGCAACCTTTTTCTGAAAAAAAATACATACCATAGTGATAGAACAAGCTACTAAATTAGGAAGATCTTTAATGAACAGGTTATTTGTGTATTTGTGTGGAAAACAACAACAAAAAAGAGAATGAAATGTGATGTTTTGAATTAAGGCATAAGAGTAATCTTTTGGCTCTGGATCTTGAATGTGGATATTATTAAGATGTCCTTCTAATAACAGTTGTGGGCATGAATTTGAACCTCCCATATGCTTTTAACCTGGTTTTCTCTGTTAACAGGAGGAATTTTAAAGTTAATGGGTTAATTTTATGAGTTTTAATGTCAGACTAATATAAAGTTCATCTATTATGAGAAAATTAATTGTGGCAGAAATCACAGATCAAACACGTTACTATTCTCTTACCTAAAAACCCTTCCAAGTCCCACCACTGCTTGCCACCTGCAGTGTGGGTCAATAGTGTACATGAAAGGGTCTCTCTTTTCCTCTCCCTTTTCAACTTTGGTGAGGCCAGTTTTACTCTTTGCTTCATCACCTTTGATATTTGCATTCACCATGTGTATCAAGCACTTCATTTTCTTCCCACTGCAAGCATTTCAGCCAGTGTTCCAGCAGGAGTGACAACCCTATCAATCTTTGACTCATTTGGGCAGGTACAACTGGACAGAACTTCACTGTAGGCTTTTACTTCTTATTTCTCATGTGTTCCCTCAGGCTCCTCTAAGGCCTTTGCATGGGGTAGCTGTTGCAACCTGCCAGCCTTCATGTACTTGCAACTGAAGTTTCCTAAAATTAATGCCAGTGGGGTCACCCTTCACCAATGTGTGACTGGAGCTGATAGATAAATGCTTCCCCTTTCCGACCTTTTGATCTGAGGGTTCTGAAATGCATCTCATCTGTCTCCTTTAGAGGACACTAGCTTATTCACTATCCCATCCTTTACTTCTGCTACCTGGGGTCATATTCCCATATAATATCCTAATATTCAGGTCTTCATCAATGTTACAATTTTTACAGGAAACTTGGATGGCTATAAAAAAAATCACTTGGCTGCAATTGTAATATGGGCAAAATACCATATTATTGAAGCAATTTGATTTTGAAATGGGTTCCCCCCACTACACAATAAGCTGTTGTCATATCCCAGCACTGTTCCTGGCACCTGGTATATACTCCATCAGTCTTTGTTGAATTAGCATTCATTTACAACTTACTTTCTCCAAAAATTTGTTAGACAAATATTGTCATCTTAAAATCTGTTTGAAGACCAGGTTCAGGTTCAAATTTTTGTGTCCATAGTTATTAAAAATCTAAATGTCAGATGTGTGTGTGTGTGAGTGATAGTGGGGATTAAACCCAGGGGTGCTCTGCCACTGAGTTACAGCCCCTCCTCTTTCTTTTTCATTTTTCATTTTTAAAATTTTGGTTAGGATGTCACAAAGATGCTGAGACTTGTCTCAAACTTGCAATCCTCTTACCTCAGCTTCCTGAGTAGCTGGGATTACAGGTGTGTCCTACTATATCTTGTTTAAATGTCAGAGTTTTACAAAATCAACATATTGAAAGGAAAATGGTTTTTGAAAATGCTTGAATTTTTTGTGGATGAGAAAATCTTAAGAGTTGTCAGAAGTCTATTCATACAGATTTACCTTTCTTAACAAGATTTTTTGGGGGTACTGTGTTTAAAGCACAGAATTAAACATTTTGAGGAAGAGTAAATGGAGTACTTGCTTTTCAACAGCTTGGGGTCTGTGGAAAAAGGAAAAACCTGCCTGTGTTAAATTTCCGGGAAGAAACACGAATGAACATGTTAGAATATGCCAAATAATGTGGTGTCAATTGAAAACTGTGCATAACTTTTTCCAAGAAAATACCAAATACTTTTAAGATGGTCTTACATTATTTGTTTCATATTACAAATAGATTGATCAATTGATCTGATTATTGACATTCCTGTTAATATTTATTTTATAAACATAAACTGCAAAGCCTCCTCTGGTAATTCCTAAGCCAGAGATTATGTTTTGTTTTTTTTTTTTTCTAAAATAAAAACCTCTTCTCTTTAGTACCAAATGATATAATCTTCTGGATGGAAAATAAACACACTAAAAACATGTTTCAAATCAAGCTCTTCTATAATCCTAGGTAAATTGAATACTGGGAAAATTGATAAAATTTAGTAATTCATCAGATCTAAATGATGCGTAGCACACATTTATCACATTTCTTTGCTAGCTCAATGAATGCACTGTGCTTGATGTAGAAATAAAATAATCACCTCCTAAAATATAAATATTGAGTTCATACTGAATGCTTATAACATACACCAGAAATTTATTCTGAAGGAATTGGATCTGAGAGTATGCATTTTTACTGCACACTTTCTTCTGTACGCCTGTAAACTGAAAGATGTAGATTTAGTTGAGCACAAGGCACGCTGCAGTTTTGGAGCATGTTGTCTCAGATAAGAATTCTGAAAATGGAAAAGCTGTTCTGTATTATTGTGGAGAAGGAGTACTATTGTCATGAAAACAAAGGGAAACCTAGTACAATTTAAAATGAGTTACATACTTGACAGCTTACTTCCATGCCAGGTTTTCCTATTCTTTCAATATAAAAATAAATAATGGATTTTGCCTATTTTCCTTTTCCAAGTAGGATATCTATTTAATACAGTTACAGGATTACAAATACATATGTTTTATTACATACAAAAATACTAAATGTGATATTTTGTAACTAATGTAAAAGAATTAAGTTATAAATAAAGTAATTAAATTATGATAATATAGTTTTAGGCTAGATTTTGGTTAGTGTGCAAATATGTTACCCAGCCTATATTTATGGGTTTTTGTGATTCAAATGAACAATTTGTATACAAGTACCATGTTTTTGTGCCAAGAGAGTTCATTTTATTCCTTTGAATTCATTTCTTCCACATTTTTCAAAATGTATTCAAAATTCCTTAGAAAAAATACAAAGAAATTCTGTATTACAAAGAAATTTGTCAGCTCTGGAATTGACAGAATTCTTTTATTGAAGAAAAAAAAATTAAACTGAAAATATCAGGAATGAATAATGGATTATAAGTAAGGAAGAAATTGTTAAAAAGATAGTGTCCAATGAAAATATCTTTATTAAACCAGATAATTTAATGACTATTTCTTCCAGTTTACTTTCTATGAGTATCTAGAGCTCTATTTTGGAAAAGCAAGAAAAAAATAAAAGAAATTCCAGGCAATCTTAATTTAGTAGAAATTAATTATTTGAATTATTTATAATAATTTCATTAATACAATTGCATTAATTATACTGAAATTATAACTGCTTCATGGAGATAAACTGCATCTTCAGTAGTTTAGTACATCTTATATGAAATATAATGTACACAATATATAATGACTATGGGAAAATAGAATCATCTAAAACAATAAGCCTATATTATTGAGTTAGAAATCTTAAAAAGACAGTATTATTCAAATTCTAACACCTGTTTATTTTATCTCTAGCATTGCTTAAATGTCACTAGGTGCTAAGATCATACAATGAAAATAAAATTGTTTTTAATTACTTCTCTTTTGAAGCTTGCCAAAAGTGCATGCAATAGCATGTTTAATTCATCATACTTTGCTAGTTAACAAAAGGAAATTTCATGGACTAAAACTACAAAATGTTTTATAACAGAAATATGAGACAATAGCAAAAGATCTGATTTGAATTCCTGTATATTTTATGTAGAAAAATTTCAGTGCTGTTCAAAAATGCTTATTTGTGACAAATGTAGTATACTATTATAAAATATTTTAAGGTCCATTTGATCTTTGCTTTTTATTTTAATCTTCATTTAAATGTTTAAAAGTTATGATTTGTGAGACACTTGAAATTGAGTACTCTGAGAAAGCACACACAGACAAAGTTTCATTAGCACAGAATTTACTGCATTCATAGGACCTACATGATTTGAATTTATTTTGGAGGTAGAGGATGCATCCTGAAGAACTGACTCAGACCTGGATTTTAGGCATCATAATTATAACACTTTTGTCAAAATTCTAGATCAGCCACTAACTGCCCATATGACACTGGACATGTTACTCAGACCCTCTGTACCTCAGTTTCCTAGTCTATAAACAAGAGATTTGGGAGAATCAAAAGACCAATGCTCAAAAAGTGCTTCACACATACTCAGCACTATTATTATCATTAACATCAATCATGTCCACATCATGTGCTTCACACTTTCCTGGATTAGAAAGGACTGGAGTCTCATTATTCCCTTTCTTGTTTCCTGGATAAAAGCTAGAAACATCAATATAGGCTTAAAATGAGTAATATTTTCATACTACTGTATGTTGTTGATCAACAGACAGGATTCTGTAATATTTATAGGCCTTGTTTTTTTAAAACAATAGCCAAAACCAAAACCAAAACAATAAACCATAACCAAAAAGTTGAAACCAGAATATACCCAGCCCCAATAGGAATCAGTCTTTTTGAGAGGAGAAGCTACCTCTTTCTTTTCTGAAGGTTTTGAAATCAATAGAAAAGACAGTGAAGACAGGTATGAAATGGGAACCATTAGTAAAGTATATAAAAATAAAGAGGTAAAGAGCCATTGTAATTTCACTTGCTTTTTTCTCTTCAAGAAATCTCAAAAAATAAAGAATTTTATGATGTCCGTTATTAGTTTTAAGTCAGACCAGATATATGAGTTGATTCTGAGTTCCTAGTTAGGGATGTATTCCCTGGAGGACATGAGAGGAGATTTCATAATCTGTACAAAGGATCATATTCTGATCCCCCCAGTTATAGTGATGCGTTTTCCTTCTTCTTACATAGCCATTTTACTTGTAAATATTTATATGCCCAAAACGTCCTAGCACTGTCATGAATACTACTGTAAAGACAAAACCAATAGAAGATATTATCCCTGTCATTAAGAAAATTAAGGTATAGTTGACCAGATGCTAAAATAAGAATGCCTAATCATGTGACAGATCATGTGGAACACTGGAATACAAAGAAAATATTTCTTGTGAATCAGAACTACAATGACATATCACCTATCCCAGGAACAATGACTACTATCAAAAAGACCAAAGACAACAAGTGCTGGCAAGAATGTGGAGAAAAGCCAATGCTTCCACACCTTTGGTGGGAATGTAAATTAGTACAGCCATTATGGGGAACAGTACAGATGTTCCTAAAATATTAAAAGCAGAATTACCATATGACTCAGCAATCCCACTACTAGGTAAAAATCCAAAGGAAATGAAATCAGTATTTAAAGAGACATCAGTACTCCAATGTTCACTGCAGCACTGTTCACAACAGCCAGGAAATAGAAACAACCTACGTTGAATGGATAAAGAAAATGAGGTATATATACACTATGGAATACCATTTGACCACAAAAAAAGAACAAAATTCTGCCATTTGGGACATGAATGGAAATGGATATCATTATATTAAGTAAAATAAGTCAGGTACAGAATGATCTTATTCATATATGGAATCTACAAATGTTGCCCTCACAGAAATCAAGAGCAGAATGGTGGTAGAGGCCCGGGAGAGTAAGGAAGGAGAAAGATTAATCAATAGGTACTAAATTACAGTTACACAGGAACAAAAAATTCATGTATTCTATTACACTATAGGATGTTCTAGACAACAATTTTTGTAGATTTCAAAATGTTAGAAGAAATATTTTGAGAGTTTTTATTATAAATGGTGGCACATGCCTGTAATTCCAGCAACTAGAAGACTGAGGCAGGAAGATTTAAAGTTTGAGGCCACTTTGGGAAAATTAGTGAGATCCTGCACAAAATAAAAATAAAAATAAAGAGAGCTGGGGATTTAGCTCAGTAGTAGAGTGCCCTTGGTTTCAGTTCTCAGTTCTACCAAAAAAAAAAAAAAAAAAAGAAAGAAAAAGAAAAAAGATTGAGGAGACAGAAATGTTAACCTGATTTAAATATTATGCCATGTACACAGGTATCAAAACATTATGTAATATTCCTTCATATATACACTCTTTGTTTTTGCATGTCAGTTAAAATTAATTAAAAGAGAAAATAATTCTGAATTTTAAGTTTCTAATCTGTAGGAGGTACATATTGATATTCACTTTACAGGGTTGTTATAAAGAGTAAGGTATAATTATATATCATAACTTAGAGTCAGGAACATTACTTGACCTTAATAAATATTAATTGAAACATATCATCTTGTCTTGGTTAGTGTTATATTTCCAAACATTTCTATGGAAATTCTCCATTATATAGAGATTAAGGTATTCAGAATACAATATGTAACAAAAGTGAGCTCTACATTTATATAGCTTAAATTCTAGTTTGTAAAGAAAGTAATTACATAAATGGACAAAGGAACATACCAAGCAGTGACATTTTAATGGAAAATAAAACAAGCAGAGGAATGTGCAGAGAGAGAGAGAGGAGTTACTTTGAATTGGATGGTTAATGAAAGTTTTCCAAAGGAATGATATTGAAACTGAATGTTGAATGACAAGGAGAACCAACCACATTCTGATCATGTGGGATCACCAAAGGACAAATTTAAAGGCTTTTGGAAATCCCTAATGATCATACATAAAAATGCTACCACTGTATTGACTTCTGAGTGCTGATATTGACTCCTCAAACAATATATATCCATTCCATGATCTCAAGAAACTCAACATGCACCCAATGCCTCCTTGGAGAATTCTATTTTTCTTGTGTGTTTGAAGACATATTGTGTGTGAGAGTGTTTTATAAAATGCAATATCAAGCTAACCTGCTTGATATTTTGCTTGATATGATTATGCCATGCAATTGACCTGTCAAGATGATAACACTTTTCAGAATGTTAAGCTCTACTATCATTGATGTTTTTATTCTTAACAATTGGTAGCAAGTTACCTAAAGGGGTCCAAGCCATAATGACAGAAGAGAACACAGTTTCATAACTCCTTGTGATTGTGACCAACCTTTTCCCTATCTGTGCTTCCCTGTTGCACATTAATTAATTATCTATATGGGACATTACCTTGAAATTGAAGTTGTTTCTGTGGCTGCAAGTTGATTCTGGGGATAAAGAGATTGAAGAAAGGTGGGTGTGCCAAGACATATTATTAACTGAAGGCAACAACGTTTCCATGGGACATGACCAACTAGCCTTATTATGAATCCACATTAACCTTATAAAATTTTCCCAGGTTTGATATCAAACTTTAATGGACATGGCAGCATTCTTAGGTTTATCACTAACATCCTTAGCAATCATAAAATATAAGGAACACAATAAGTATACCATCAATTGAATTTAACAAATTTATGAATATGAATAAGTCCTTTTTATAAACTTAGGTACATGGTTAAATTCTAAGAATAATGGAGATATCTCAAAATATCTGAATAGCAGTTTGAGGAGGCAGTTGGCCAACAAGTTTAAGTAGGTTTGTTGTGACTTGACAAATTATTGCCTAAACACCATTGCCCTTCTGAATGGAGTGATATTTCAATATAAGCCTTGTCATCTCTTCTAGACATAATTGAGGACTTATGATACAAATAACAATGTAATATAAATATTGTCTCATCTGTTCTTTTGAGTAAATCTTTATTATAATCATCATGCAGCTTTATTGCTGACACCGTCAACTCCAGTTTCCAGAATTGACCATTTTCACCACTGACCTGCTGCAAAATTGATTTTCCACTGGGAACCAGATAACAAAAACAACTCAGAGCATTTTGAGAACATGCTGTACTTTATTCAGTGGCACAAAATGTTCAATGTGAAAAGGTCGGTGAATCTCCTGAAGAGTTCATCTGCTTAAATAGAACATAAAGAACTTTTGTAGCTACCTACGTTTCAGGACAGATTCACAGATTAAGATCTCAATTAGATTAACAGATTATACCAATAGGAGAAGAGGTAACCATATTTGCCTAGCAGGTTTAATTTCAGATAACTAATGGTCCACTTGGATTCCTGTATCCATGTGACATAATGGCTTAGGAACAGACTAGTTCAAGTATATATTGGCATCAATAAGTAATTATGGATGAGAGATTTGCAATTTTGTGCCTCATATTACTTACTAATAAAGGAAAACATTTTTCTTTTAATATTAAAATCTTATTAAAAGTTTTATCTTAGATATGTAGTATTACATTGGTGAAGAGAACTGACAATTAATTTAGATAAACTTGTGTTAAAATTCCAACTCTGACAGTTATAATTGGATTATATTGGATGGATTCTCAAACACTTTTAAATTAAGTTTCTTTATTTACAAGTCATAAAGAGAAATATGTATCTCAAAAGGGTATTAAAATAATCAAATATATCTAAAGGTACTTGGAACAAAGGTGAATATGTTTAAGTGTTCAATAAATGGTCTTCATCAGATGAGTTTTGGCATCCAAAGGAGGCTTTAGAAGGGCTGCTGCTCATTTTAATTCAATCGTAGCAGCCTCTTAGAGTGTATTTCTCCTTTCAAATTATCCCTAAGGTTCTCCTCCACACCTCTCTCTCTCTCTCTCTGTCTCTCTGTCTCTCTCTCTGTCTCTATCTCCCCCCTCCCATACCTTCTTATTTTATAAGAAGGCTTTCATTATGGTGGGATTGATGGGATTGGTTTAACAGCTTCCTGATGTCATCCTCTGCTTCTCCATCTTTTCTCTCCTGTGATCTGTCTCCCATGCTGACTCCTTCAGAGTTTTCTAAAATATAATTCTCATCTTTATTTCAAAAACTCACTAACTACTCTTTGGTTACAAATGAAGTATCTTCTTACTCTATCTTTAATATTCTTTAATATATGGCCACACTCTTCTACTGTTAGTGATGGTCAGTTGCAATCTTTGTAACCTCCAAGTTACCTTTTCTTCCAGCCTCATATTGTGACACTCCTCTCTTGATAAGTTTACCTTTCCTTAGCTTCACCCACATCACACTCTGTCTTGCTGAGAATGTTCCTATGAACTATTCATACTGCTTAAAACTCTCTAGCATTTTAGGATTGTTGTTTTCTATGAATCATTGCTTGTGTTATTAATCAAGAAATGTCACCTTTCAAGTTTATCAGTTCTGCTCTTTTGCTGAATGGGTTCTCCAAAGTCAATTTTAAAATATGAAACATGTATATTGAAGAGTCAATGTCTGTAAAAGGCAGGAAAAGTAAATAGAATTGGGCCAAGAGAGAAGTCAAGGTACAAAACAAGCCAACAACAACTTGAGCTGGCCCCACAGGAAGCTGTGGAGCTAGAATGATCTATATCACATTTATCCTAAATTGGACTGAAATGGCCCAGTCATTATTGCTTCAATCAATCAGTTAATATGGACCCCCTCTCTGAAGAGTGTGAACTTGACCAAGGTGGCTCTCTGTAGATGATGTGCCTCCTTTTTTCTTTGAAGGGGCAAACAGGTGAAAACTATTGACCGCAGTCTAGTAGCTGAGACAAGTTTTTATAGAAGGAAATTTCAGGAAGTGCATTCCCTTGTATATATTACACTCATAAAACAAAGGTAGCTAGCTGAGCTTAAAAACAAATACCTGACCTAAATGCTTTGTATCTCCTACTGACCAGAACCAATTTGCAACGTCAAACACAGGAATCTGTGTCCCATGCCGTACAGCAGACAGCTCCAACTGTCAGCAATCTGTGTCACCACATGTAAACAGAAAGTGAGTTTTGTTCCAGAAAATGACCCTTTTTTATATCCCATGAACTGGTGGAGAAACAAGCAAGGTTATCCCTGAATAACAATAACCTTCTGTCCATAATCATGTATTTCAACACTAATTTAAATGCCAAAACAAACCACACAAAGTTTAGTAACCTAAGTCAAAAGTGCATTTTTCGTATGAACTTTGCCTTTGCTCTCACAGACCCCAGATAAGACAACTTATCACCTCACAACATCACACCGTCACATTTCTCCCTGAAGAATACTATTGCTAATAACAATTTCAAATTGCTTCTTGAGAGCCTTAACCTTTTCAAGGGTCCTCGTCACATTGATTTCTCAATAGTTTGAATCTCTGTATTCTCTGAGTTCTAGTATCTCATGGTGACATTTTCTGTCAGATAATTATGCGTATTTATCTGAAGCTGAGTTCATGCATAGAGAACATTAGTCTTCTACTCAAAAACCCCACTGGCTGTTCACTCATTTTTAACATCTCTTCCAAAGTGTATTTTCAAATGCTTTAAAGCATCTCAGATACTAGATTTCTCATTCTATGATCATATACCAGATGGCTGTACTCAGTGCCAAGGACTTATCACATTTTGTCATCATGAATTTCTTAGTTCAACACATCCAGTACATATTTATTTCTTACAAGGCTCTGTGCTAGGCACACTAGAGTATACAAACAGGAACATAATAAAGAGCCTGAGTATTTATTGAATTGATTTGTGAGAGCAGTCTTGGAGTTTTTAAGAGAAATAAATAGCTATGAATTAAGTGAAAATGCTATTGGTGATTGGTAAAGATATTTCCTAGGAAAGAGCATCAATGTTGAGCTTTAAACATTGGATAGTGATTCATTTTTTATATGTATTTATGTTTTTTAAAAATGTCACAGGTAAATAATGTTAATTATAGTAAGATAAAGAAATACAGAAAAGCTAAAGTAATAAGATAAAAATCATGCACCTTTCCACTATCTTTACTTTGTTGAAACTTCTATCTGATTTGTGCTTATTCATCAAAACTATGTCAAAATTTTACTCAAATTAGGGGACTTTCATCTTTGTTGATAATTTGATACTAAGCAAGGATATGGAGTTACAGTCATTAATCATTTTTTTAATTATGTTCATAGAATATTATGATCATGTTATGGTTTAGATATGAAGTGTCCTCCAAAAGCTCCTGTGTTAATGTAGGGGGTGAAATGACTAGATTATGAGAGCTGTAACCTAATCATCCTAGTTTGAATGGACCAGCTGGATAGTAACCGTAGGCAGGTGAGTTGTGGCTGGAAGAGGTAGGTCATTGGGGACTTGCCCTGGAAGAGTTCATCTTGCCTGAGACCCATTCCCCTTTCTCTCTTTGCTTTCTTACTGCCAGGTAGTGAACGTGCTCTCTTCCATGCCCTTCCACCATGATGTTCTGCCTCACCTTGGGCTCAGAGCAATCAAGTCAGCCAATCATGGACCAGACCTCTGACCCCTTGAGTCAAATAAACTTTCCTCCTCTAAGTTGTTCTTGTCAGATACTTCTGTCACAGTGACACAAATCTAACTAACATGGATCATCAGTCTAGTTTTCCTTATTATGATTCACAAGTATATGGTCACATTAATTTCTAAATGTAATGACTGTAACTCTAAAGCCAGGATTGAGTGTTTCCTGTGTCCAAATAAGTCTCTCCACTTATTTGGAAATATTTGTCACCTTCAATGCACTCCAAGATTTATCAGAAAGAAAGTGAGACAATAATGAAATGAAAATTTCACATTGTATTCTGGGTTGAAAGTCATACACAAATAGAACATAAATAGCTAATTTCCCTAAATGCAATCACAGAATGAGAAATCAAGTGAAGAGCCATTAATCAATGACTCTTTCTTGTCACCTTTCACAATTTATAGATTTTAAAATTTTTAAACTTCTAAGTTGGAATACTAATAATATATTAAATATGCCTAGTGCTTTGTAAATTTAGATGATTCCATATGCAATAGCTCTTTATCTTCACAATGAGTAGGTAAAGAAAATAGTATTCTCTTAATTCGCCATATGAGAAAATGGAGATGTTGATAGGTCATGTGGAAATTCTTCATTTAGTAGCAAGTTTTAGAAGCTTGGACTATAAACTGGATCCCTGGGTTCATTTTCAATGAGCTTTGGTAGTCTTTAAATGCAAAATTAGCCCATTTTCTTCTCACTTTTGAATAATATCTGTGAATCATTTCAGAAGAGGAGTATTTTCCTAACTCTCACCTGAATGAACTATTGTTTAAATGCTATTAGTTATTGGCAATTGGCCTGAACTGAAGTGCTGACATATGGGAATAGAAAACCTTTTTGCTCCTTGAAGAAAACATTTATTTTTCCTGGCAGAATATCTTCAAGGTAGTTGTTGGATGGTGTTAATAAGCTCAGAAGGAAGGATCTAGAAGGGTGACAAATATAGGTGTGAAATCCAGCTGGTCTTGATGTTAAATAAAACCCTTAGGTACCAAAGAGCCTTGAATCAAGAGAGAGCACTATGACTCACAGAGTTTACTACAACACAACTGAAGCAATACCTTGGGGGGCTAGGTGAAACACGCCAGTTCAATGTTTGCAGCTTTCAATGTGACTTTTTCTCATTTTAAAAGAAAAAAGAAAAAAAAGTCATTGAGTTTTTAGAACTTTCTGGCCATATTTTTGGTTATTCCACATGGAAAAATTATTGAATCCAAACTAAAGTTATTATAAAGCATTCAGGATCTCCATGAGAACTTCATGAAGAAAATAGGATAGAAAGGTGTTAGCACAGGAATTTACTAAAAATAATATTGCCTATATAATTGTTTTTGGAGTCTGAAGTAATCCAAAACATATTTGTGAAAGGAAAAATTACAAGTTTTATTTTAGGATACAGTGAGTAAAAACAAATGATGGAAGATCTAGAACACAGTATTTACATAGAAGGTAGAAGCATCTGTATATTTTAATTGGAGAAAGACTTGGCAAAGGGTCACAACTTCCAAGTAGGTTGAATGTTTTTCAAATGATATTAGCATTCATTTCTGTTTTCTTGAATTAAAAATAAATTACAAAACTTTAAATGATAATGTGAATATTTTGGTAGGATTAAAAAAACATTTATTTAGTTAACATATATTGAAAGCCTAGAATTTTGTATAATCTCTGATAGATATTGAAGTTATAACTAAGAATTATGTCCCCACAAAAGGATACTGAAGTCTTAACTGTGGGTTCCAATGGATGTGATCTTGTTTGGAAATAGAGTCTTCTATAGATATAATGAAGTTGAGGTCATTAGGGTGAGTCCAAACCCAATATGACTATTATCCTTAGAAGAACAGAATAATATCCAGATACAGACATGAAGAGAGGGGAGAACACGGTGCCATGTGAAGACACAGAGAAAACAATGTAGAGACATCACATCATCCACAGGGCAAGCACAGCTATGAGAAGATGAAGGCAGACAGTTGAGTTAGGTTGCAACAGACCTTGGCTACCAGAACAGAAGAAACAAGGAAGGATCCTCCTTCAGAGGCATCACAGAAATCATTATTTGACCAAAGTCTTGAAATAAACACCTCTTTTCCAGAACTGTGAGAAAATAAATACTCTGCTATTTTAAGCTATTCAGTTTGAGTACCTGGTTACAGTAGCTCTAGAAAACCAGCACAGTGTACACCATATTTGGCTGTGAAAGAGCTTTGAGTGGATAAATCTGAAGTCATGTAATTGTGGAGAGAGAGAGGCTTAAGATGTTTCCAAAGTTCTATCCTGAGACTTATAAAATGCTGCCTATAAAAGTGAGATATGTAGTATCACCCCAGAATTTCCTTTCTGGTTAAACAAAGGAAATTTTTGTTAACATTTCTACTATGAACTTTGAGGCTAATAACAGAAAAATATTTAGCTTAAGGAATACTTCAAGTTTCACTTTTGCCAATCTCAATTTACATTTCCACATTTTGAAAATTTTCATTTGCATTTAAAGGAATTAATTCATTGCACCACAGACAATATGATAATTTATGGAACTGTTCACATGATTTACATTTGCAACAAGCTGTAAGAACCAAAATTTCACCTGACCCTAAAGACTATTGAGATAGTGCATTTATTTAAGCAACTGAAGACATTAGTTTTTAATTTTTCTCTCTAATTTATTGAGGCTTTCTTTAGATTACTTCCAGAAGAACAGAATTCATTTTATTTTATTTCATTATTTTCCTAAGCTTTATTGAGTTATTGACAAATAAAAATGTATATTATCCAAAATATGTAAGGAACTCATATAATAATAGCAAAAACAAGCAAAACACACACATATACAACACAAAAAACTCAATCAGGGCAAAAAACCTGAATAGACATTTTTACAAAGAAGATATACACATGACAAACAGCTATATGAAAAGAGACCTTTTTAAATATCTGTTCTGATGGGTTCACAATTTAAATTCAAAATTTACTCATCTCTATTTTCATCCTGAAGAGAAGGTGCCTAGCATGCTAACTAGTTCTTCCAGTTACCTCCTCTTCTTCATAGCAGCCCAGCAAAGTCATTAATAGCCACCACAAAGTCAATTTGGATCTTTCATTCTAGTTGGTTAAGCTTGAACCTCAGGACAGAATGAATACCCTTCTCTTTGGTCTTCTTTCTCTTTCTGCTGGAAATGGTTTCCACTTCCTCTGGAGGTAAACTTAGATGGTGTGCTCTTCCTGACTATTGGCATGGACGTCAAGTCACCATAGTGATTACTGCTGCTACTAGTGAACAGAAGTAAATGCTCAGTTGACTTCACTTAGGGTCTCCATGTTTCTACTTTTTCTTTGCCTGGAAGAATATGCACACCAAAACCATAACCCCAGAAAGCAAGAGTGATTATCTGACATAAAAAGCTTACTCCAGCCAAGACAGATGAAGTGAGAACATATGAGGATGAGGGGGTCATTGCGGAGACTGATGTCTTTACTACTGCCAGATTGCTGGCTCTTCTAGATATTAAGCAGGATGTAATCTTTTGAATCCTCCAAACCCTTCTGAATTTTTGAGCTGTAGTTCACTTTCTGCTATTCAACTTTGTTCAATGCTTACATTAATTTAAAGAGCAATTATATTTGTATTTCAGCTAACATGCTGTTTTACCAGCACTCTTTCTCCCATATTTTTTTCTCTCAAACTAGTGCTAAAATGAATTTTAGCTTGAGGAATTGATAATTGATAGGAGTGATCGGAAAAACAAACATGGAAGTGGAAAAACTGGCTTAGATGTATGGCAGGTGGTAGGGAAAAGCCAGATTTATGTTGAAAATGGCATACACATAATCCAGGGATAAATAATAAGTTTCAGAGTGAGAGAAAATTTATTTTTGGAAAATATTTCCAGAGAAAAGTACTAATAAGCTCTTTTTTGTAGA
This sequence comes from Geosciurus inauris, assembly GCA_004024805.1. Lineage (NCBI taxonomy): Eukaryota > Metazoa > Chordata > Mammalia > Rodentia > Sciuridae > Geosciurus > Geosciurus inauris. The sequence continues at coordinate 84,477 of PVHX01005029.1, read as the reverse complement.
GAATTTACGAATGTTTTACATGATCATCTCATTCGGCATTCAGAATGTAATAAATGTAATAAACTGTAATAAAGTCATTATTTTAATTTAAAAATGAAGAGAGGTAAGAGGGGTAAAATGCTTTACCAAAATTCACAGGACTGAAAATATTGCAGGACAATGACCTAAATCATCTGACTTCAAGGATATGTTTATACCACTACATCCCAACAATGAAATAAACACCACTGATCATGGAGTTGGAATGGAAATAGGCACTCTGACTTCTGAGTAATGTGCAGCAGTGATTTGGGTGTTTAAGGCTTCATTCCATCTACTCTTTAATGCTGTTAAGCATTGCTAAGTGATTAACAAGCCCAAAGCACACAAATGAAAATCCCTCTATGTCTAGGTGTTTTGAGTATTTTGTATTGTACTGAGCATATGTACTCCAACTATCATGATTGTATCTTATCAAAAATCCTACAGAAGAGAAAGTCATGAGAAAGATGAAAGATTGGTTGTGAGGGAGGTTGTGTAGTGCACTTTGTCTGGCAATCAACGTTGTGCTATTTATATTATAAAGTATTTTCATGCATGTTTATATATGCCTGTGAATTATATATATTATATAATGTGTGTATATTATATATTAAAATACACACATTATATAATATAATTATATATATTATATATACATGAAGCAACATCAGAAGTCACAAGAGAATAAGATATTTGTAAAAGGCAAATGAGAACTTGCTCTGTCCAAAGTCATATTATTTTTAAAGTAGTCTGTTGGAAATAGCTTTCCTATGCTGAGTTAAATATCCATGTTTGTACAATCCAGTAATTCCAGATTGGCCCTAGAGATCTATATATTCTGTTGACAAATCTTCAAATATTTAATGTTTGTTGTTTATTCTCCCTTATATGCCTTGACTTCTTAAAAGAAAATATTCATAGTTCTTTCAGTTACTATATGAATGAAATAACTGCCCTTATGGTTATGTGCTCTTATCATTGAAGCTCCCCTTTAGGTTGGCTTTTATCTCAACGATAATGATACAGATGTGTTAATCTAAGGCATCCTTCAGTAGAATTATAACTCCCACTTTTAAGTGGATTTAGCCCTTGGGATAGCTAATGCTTATGGGATTTATTCTTAAAAGAAATAGTAAATCCTGAGTATGTGAACTGTTAAGTCATTCTATTCTTACTCAGTAGTTTTGAGCTTTAAGTCACTTTCTATTTAATTATTATGAATTTCAACTTTTTAATTTTAGCTCATTATTTTAGTGTGCCCAGATTTAATCTCAGTTCTCTCATCTTCAGAGAACTGCTCACTTTTATATGACCCTTAAAATCGATGAGAACACATTCTCTATCCTTGCTTGTTGTGGTACATGGGGTAAGGCCCATGTGAAGCCTCTCTTGGACTTACCTCAGAAAATAACCCTATATGGTTGCAATTAATGCATAAGTCAAAACTCTCTGCATTGTATTGTTTACCCAGTACCTACTGATACTGTCTTCTGGTCCAAATCCCCACCCATTTTGCAAACACAATGTCTTGTGTTTGTCTAATGCTAACCACTCTTTTTTAAAATTTGATAACATAATGGTCACAGTTATTAAACATGGCAATTTGTCTAAGAATACATTTGATTACCTATAAAGTATATTTCCTGAACTCCTTTGCAATTTATGTGGCCATGTTACTACATTTCGGTCAATCAAATTGTGTTTAAAATGATCTCCTACTTTCCCTTCTCTCCTACCTTCTGAGAGATGGCAAAAAAGGGAGCAGCTGCCTTGGACTTGTTGGAAGCCACGTGGTGACAATGGCAGTGTTTCCATACCAGTCCCACATCGGCTACATTTTTAAGGTAACTTTAGTACGTCTGCTTAGTTAATGCATTAGTTAATGTAGATGGCAGGAAAGGAAGAATTGTCACATGTCTAATGCACTATTCCCTTGCCTTTCAATTTAGTAATCCTATCACACAAGAATAATTTATATTAGTAGGTATTCCTTTCACACGTGGAAACTTCAGAAAGTGTTGCCTATCAGTCAGTCATAACTGGATGTCTATAATATAATCCTAGATCCAAATAAAAACGTTGTTGACATTAGAGGAGAATAATAAGAATTTAGATTGGAGATGAGTTGGATGACGCCAGAGGTTTAGCTTTGGAGTATAGATCACTTGGTTATGATTGGCCTTAGGTAGAATTGGTGGAATATAGAATAATAAATGGGGAACTATCAGAGCCCTGTGCAACTGAAGAGTAGCAAAACAAGGATTCAGAAAAAACCAAAAAGGCACAGGATCAAAAGCTAACATGGATTGCCTTACCACTGTGATCAGGATCTGCTCATGTTCATTGTATGTGTGGAATACATCTCACACGTAGGGAAACACAGGTCATGAGGACTTGTCTTTGCTTTTTATGGTGCATGGAGTAGGGCCAGATGAAAACCATAAGGAAAATCTTGCAGGCTACAAATCATAGTCCAGCTCAGCTCAGCCCAGGCCCTTTGGTTAGTAGCCATATAGTATAGCCCATTCCAGCCAGCATCAATAGTTTAAATGCAAACAATTGTAAACAAGGGGAAGGAGAGGAAATGAAAATAGAAGTAACAATGAAAACAGGAGGAAGGAATATATGCCAGTCACCTACTACTTTAAGCAGTACTTAAAGTACTGCTCATCTGATTCTACTCCTCTATTAAAAAAAAATAATAAGATGAGCATCTCTGATTTCTCTTTTTAATGACCTGGGAAAGTTATCCTGGTTAAGGAAAAAAACTGCTGATGTTATTTCGGTGCGCTTCTGACAATGGGTTCTATTTTTCAATGGAAATAGAATTTATAATTGTACAACTGAAATAAGCAAACAGGCAATTCTACCCCACCTGAATAGTGACATGTGATTCATTACCATGCTGAAAGTCTCCAGTGTCAATACTCATTTTCAAAGAATGAAGTGTAGGGTTGAACTATCAGTAAAATAAATTTTACCTGAAACAGGCTGCTTTTGCCTGCCATCCCCACTTGCCCTCTCTTTTTCTTGAAAGCATCTGCCGTTGAAAGAGCTTGCCAAAAATGTCACTGCCAGATTTTGCTGGACATGGGCTCTGATCATTTTCAAATGACAGAAAATCAGCTATGGGATTTAGACTTTAAATAATCATTAACCATGGGCCTCACATTGATGGGGTGGAAAATATAATGTTCTTAATCTGCCTGATCTGAAAGGTCAAGCTGTGCCACCTGCTGCCTGCTTCCAAGGATTCGATACCAGCCACAATGACTGCAACAATAAGAGGGCTTTTCCCTCAAAGATAACACTCTTCTTTCCCCCTGGTAAGAGGTAGAAGTATCCATGGGGATATTTCCTACGTGGGAAGGGAGGAGGGATGGGATAGGGAAAGACAGTGAAATGAATCTGACCTAACCTTCTTATGTACATATATGAATACACAACAGCAAATCTCACCATTGTGTATATCCAGAAGACACTAACTGAAAAAAAAAAAAAAACTATAAGTAATCAGCAGAAATATCAGTAGTGTAGAGGGAAGGGAACAGGGAGAAGGAAGAGGGGAGGCAAAGGGGAAGTACTGGGGACTGAATCAGAACAAATTGTATTCCATGCTTCAATAATTACATCAAAATGAATCCTGTTGTCATGTATAACTAACAAGCACCAATAAAAAAGAACATAAAAAGATGAAGGCATTGATGGAACTTTATTATATAGATGAAAATCATGAGCGAAGATTCAAACATTAGCCTCCGAGGTGAAAGAAATAACTGTGTCAGTGCTAATCAGTACAGAATCCACAGTTTCCTTCTCTTTTAATTGAATGTTTACCTTTAGATTCTTATTAAATAAAAATATCCCCCAAATTCTTCTCAATATGTTCTTCAAATATATATTACACTGAGATTAGAGACCAAAATTTACTTAAAATTTCTATTTCAATATCTATTGATGTCAAAGTATGTAGCACTTAGGTTTTTTTTTTTTCCTTTTGGGGGGGTTAGAATTCACCATTAAAGATGTAATGAATCAGGATTTCTGGTTTGCAGTCTGAGATGTAAGGTTTTCAGTGTCACCACTGTATCCATATAGTAAAAATTGAACTGAAAAACCAGAAAATCTTCTTTAGATCCAAGAAGTGAGGACATGGGGCAAACCGCTACCTCCAAACCTGGAGAGGGACAGCAGTGTGCATGTCCATCATTTTTTGCTGCTCAATTTGCATATAACATTTGTAATGCCCGATGAATACAGAATTCCAGTGGACTCAATGTGTGGGTTCATTCAGTGAAGCTCAAAATGATTATTGGACATGTTATATCTAAGACTGAGAAACTGATGGCCCTGGTACCCTTGAGAAGCCAGGCTTTCCATTTGAAGTAAAATTTAGAATGCAGAAAGTAATAAGGTTGTAAGAACATGGGTAATCAAGGAACCCTACTATATCCTTTCTCTTCCTGTTATGTCTCTTCGCTAGTCAAATATTCATGCTGAAAATTATGGCAAAGAGAAAGGAGAGAGACAAAGCAATGCAGAGTTTTGTTTTTTCCTTTTTGGTCTTCCCTTATCAGCAGTAAGGTCAAAGTATGTAGTTTTGGTAGAATGTATATGTATCTAGAATTGAAATAAAAACAGTTAAGTTAGTTGTGTGTAATATTTCCATGGTTCTGATAAGAAGGAAATATAAATTGTGTAATTTTGGTAATTCCACATGGGAGTTAAGCATTCTCACATCTGTATTTAAAACTGACTTTGTACAACATAAAGGTGAATGGTGAAATCCATGCCAATAATGGAAATTTTCAGATTTTCTTTGCTTAAAATGACATTAACAAAAATACCATGATGAGAGGAAAAAGCTTTCCTTTTTAGTACTTTTAATGGTTCTCTCCCCTGCTATTTGAACAAGGGATGTCATATTTTTCTGTTGCACAAATTATGTAACCAGCCTTGGCTACATCATTTACTATTGTGACTTTGAGCAAGTTACTGAACCTTTTTGGACCTCTGATTCTTCTTCAATAAATGGAGATAACGGCAATGTCCACCTCATAACATTGGGGCAAAAAACAAAAGAAATGATACTTTAAAGAGCTTAAAATAGTGACTCATAGTAAACACTATGCTATTCTCTATAGGATTCTTGAGGCAGACCAGGTAAAGGGAAAAAGAGAGAGAAATGGAGATTTACTTTAAGGAATTGGCTCAAGTGATTATGGGAGCTAGCCAATATGAAATCTACAGGGCAGTTGGTATGCTGGAGATCCAGGAAAAAGCTGAAATTGCTGTCCTGAGTTCAAAGGTAGTCTGTAGGCAGCATTCCTTCTTTCTCCAGGGACCATGGCTATTTCCCTTAAGTCCATCAACTGGTTGGATGAGGCCCACCCACATTATAAAAGGTAATCTGGTTGACTAAAAGTCTACTGACTTAAATGTTAAACACATCAAAATATATCTTCACTACAATGTATAGACTGGCATTTGACCAACAACTGATACTAGAGCTTAGCCAAATAGTCATAAAATTAACCACATATATAGTGATGATTTTCCATCAATAATTTGACTAGGATTGCTTCTGGTCATACCACAAGCTATCAAATGTCCTTAAATAAATCCTTATTGAATTGAAGGATCTTTTCAGGGAAATAGAGATATTACCAAGAAGCTTGATAATTACTCTGATCATAAAATAAATCTGAAGTTTTCTAAGTAGACCATCAAGTGACAAAGAAAAGGTTAAAGCTCTCCTGCACATAATATAAATTCTTCTTTGGGGGAAGGCATACAGTAACTGTCAGATCAGTTCAGTTCTCTTATGTGTTAACATAATCATTTCCTCCACCAAAATGCTGCCAAATAGGTCAGATTTTATTCACCCAGTGGACTATCAGGATTCCCAACCTTTTTAAACTATACATCAAGAAATGACATGATAATATTTTTGACATACTGAGAAAAATGAAGTGACTACTGAAGGATGATAAGGGAAAGAACCCTCCTGTGTTTGTCAATCATAACTTCACAGGGGTTTCCCATTTCATTGAAGATTCCAAGTAGATATGGTGGTTGTTTTTGTGTATGTCAGACAGGTCTAGCTCCTCTCTCTCTCTCTCTCTCTCTCTCTCTCTCTCAGCACTAGGGATCAAACCCAGAAGCATTATACCTCTGTGCTACCATACTAGTCTTGCCACAAACTTGCAAACCTTCAGCTGCAGCCAACTGCATGTCTGGGATTATAGGTGTGTGCAGCTGTACCTGGCTCTATTTTCTCTCTCTTGTAGTGTCATTTAAGCTTCATTACAATCAAATAATAGGATAAGGTTGGAGGTATAGCTCAGTGCTGAAGTGCTTCTCTAGCATACATGAGGAACAGGGTTTGATCGCCATCAAAAACCAAATCAAACCAAACCAATCAACCAACCAGACAAAAAAGTATATACCACCATGTACTAGGTACTTTGATGAATGTTAAAGATAAAAAAGATGCTGTCCCAAAGAGTGCAAAGTCTCTTTGAAGAAATAGAACCACAAGACTACAATTAAAGAACATAAAGGGGATTATTATCAAGAGATCCAGACTCTTCAAGGACCATTTCAATTTTGTATGCATATGTGCCTACGTGGAAATACGCAGATGATGTTATTGCCTAATGTCAATGGAAGCAAAGGACCAACAAAAACCAATAACAAATTGCCAATAAAACACTTCTTGGACATGTCAAAAGAAGATTTGCTTGTTTAAAAGAGTCAAAAGTAAATAAACATATTTTAGATATAAATACAGAGATCATCAGTAATCTCTATGATAGGAAGAGAATTTTGGAATAATTTCTGCAGTATATTCAGGATGGAGTCCCAATTTTCCTTCATTTGAATGTGAACTAGTCTTAATGATCTTCTTCTTAACTTCTAATCAATAGGATAGGAACTTCCATAGCGTAGTCATAAGAGACTTACACCTTTTGACTGGACCCATAGAACATTCCTTTTTGGAGCTCAGCTTTCAGCACTCTGAGGAAAACATCCAGCCTACAGCCCTTGCTGAGTTCCTAGCTTCCAGCCAACCTTAACTTGCCAAACATGCATAAGACATTTAGAAATAGATCTTTTAGTTCCAGTCAAGCCATTGCAGGTGATGCTCAGAGAAGAGAGGAGCCATCTGGCCAAGACCAGCTCTAATTTCAGAGTCATGAAAAAAGTAAGTGATTGTTGCTTTAAGCCACAACATTTTGAGATGGTTTGTTTTGCAGCCTGAAAAACTGGAATGATTTTTTTTTTTCTTTTGGTACTGGGGATTGAACTCAGGGGTTCTTGACTGAGCCACATTCCCAGCCCTATTTTGTGTTTTATTAGAAACAGGGTCTCATTGAGTTGCTGAGCGCCTCTCCGTTGCTGAGGCTGGCTTTGAATTTGTGATTCTTGTGTCTCAGCCTCCCAATGTTCTGGGATTATAGGCGTGCGCCACTGCACCAGCTTGGAATGAGTTTTAAGTGAGGCTCACTATGAACATAATATTCTACTTCCAGACTGAGTCTTAGGTACATAAAACTGGAGTATCAAGTAGATACCCTTGCCAGAGGCGTGTCATCAATGCATACCAGGTATCAATCATGAGGTAATACTGTAGAGGTCACACTTTATAACACAGCATCAGTTAAAAATCCACCATTAATAGACACAATTTGGAGAAGCTTCAAGTAAGGCAGAATAATCTCTGCCAAATACTTGCCTTCATTGGAGTCACAACATAAAGCCTCATTTGCTACGATCTTTAGGTATGGCACCTCACTTTTTTTGTTGTTTGTTATTTTTACATATACATAACAGTAAAATGTATTTTAACATATATACATACATGGAGTAAAACTTATTCTAATTAGGATCCCATTCTTGTAGATGTGGAGTTTCACTGGTCCTCTATGTAAACGTAGGAAAGTTACATCCAATTCATTCTACTGTCTTTCCTATTCCCATCCTCTCTCCCTTCCCTTCATTTCCCTTTATCTAATCCACTGAATTTCTATTCTTCCCTGCACCCCCTATTGTACATTAGCATCCACATATCAGAGAGAACATTGGCTTTTGGGTTTTGGGGACTGGCTTATGTCACTTAGCACTTTACTTTCAACCTCCACTTTGTGTATTTTCAATATTCTTTCAAATAATCTGCATTTTTGACCTACTATTTTATTCACTGACAGACCTTTCATGAAGAAACCAAGAGATAGTACAAAGATGAAGCAACAGAAAGCATCATTTTAGCACCAAACTATTACACTGGATAATTGTATTTATCCTTTGACATGATCCTGCTATGACACACAAATATTCTTATGTCTTCAACATCAGATTCTCAGACAAGTTGTTCTAAACAATCTCAGAAGTGATTGTGCGAGTCCTACATAAAAGAGTAAAAGATTTTAAAAAGCTCTCAGTGTCCAAATAAATTTATTTAATAAATCAGTTACTCTTTCATGAACAGCATCTTTTATCATTAAAGAAGTGAATGTTGGTGACTTGCAACACCTCAATTGAGAAGAGTTATTTTTCTTGTTAGCTTCTTTCCTATCATTGTTACTTCCTCAATAAGTTAAGATTGAATATTTTGGAAATCTTAACTGTTGATTACCCAGAGAAGGAGAAGTGAGATTTTACTTTATTTTTTTAAAATATTTTTTAGTTGTCAATGGACTTTATTTATTTGCAGTGCTGAGAATTGAACGCAGTGCCTCACACATGCTAGGCAAGTGCTCTACCACTGAGACACAATCCCAGCCCAATAAGTGGTATTTTAGCTAAACCACTTTCTAAGGTAATAGAAATGAAAAATACTAATATAATATTTATTATGAGCCAGAATTTCTTTAAAATGCTTTACATGATTTATTCAACAAACTATGAGGTTATATTTTATGGTTATCCTCATTTTATTGATAAGAAAACTGAGGCAGAGGCACTAATGAAATGGTTCACTGTCACATAGATATAAGCGCTGATAGAGAAACTGAGGCAGTTTCACTTCACATTTTTAGATCCTATTGAAAAATGAGTGTGTGTGGGTTTTAGTCAGCTTTTTTGCAGCTGTGAACAAAAGACCTGACAAAAAAATTAGAGGAGGAAAAGTTTATTTGGGGCTCACAGTTTCCGAGGCTTCAGTCCATAGAAGGCTAGCTCCATACCTTGGGGCTCGAGGTGAAGCAGCACATCATGGCTTAAGAGTGTGGCAGAGGAAAGCAGCTCAGGACATCACAGCAGGAAGCAGAGAGAGGTCCGCTTAACAAGAATAAAATATAAACACGAAGGGTACACCCCAAGGACTCACCTTCTCCAGCTATATCCTACCAGCCTATAGTTACCACCAAGTTAATCCCTATAAGGGGATTAATGTACTGATTGGGTTAAATCTCATAACCCAATCATTTCATCTCTAAACTTTCTTGCATTGTCTCATTTGTGAGCTTTTGGAGGAACTGTGTATCTAAACCATAACTCTGTGTGTGTGTGTGTGTGTGTGTGTGTGTTGGAGAGAGAGAAAAAAAAACAGAAAATGATATAAGGTTTTGTGTAATTATTGAAAAAGGAAAATAAAGGTAAAACCAAGGAAATACATGCCTAAATCTATGTCCAAAATATTGCCTATATGTGAGAGAATCTTATAATTTTAAAACTCCATGTGTGTCTTCCTAGGAAGGAGATAAGAAAACACTATCATGATCACACAAAATTTTTCCAATATTACTACATCCTAGTTCCTGTGAGAATAAGGAAATTTGCAAGTGCCTTCTCTAAAATGGCTTATAAACTTAGTAGAAGCCAATCCACAACCTGAATTTCAGAGCCTGGCAAAACCTGCTAAATGTAAAGGGGAAAAGAGACTTTAGTTTCTGCAAGACTGTGACGATTAAGAAAAGCCTCACAGGGAGGTGGATCAGGCTGAGGCTACAGAGCCAAGAACTCACTTGGGGATGTTAATCCATCAAGGACTTTACAGGGTAGCCCTTTTTCAGAGTGGCTAAAACAAAACCCAGAGAAGCAAACTCCAAGAAAGAGACCAGCACCAAGGAGAGAGCCAGACAGACTCGCCAGCCAAATGAGAGAGCCTTAACCCCACAGCGCCTTGGCATCGTACCATCAACAACACAGACTGCTGCTAGTAAAAAGCTCAGGAAACCCCATCAGACCCCTGAGAAAGACAAGTGGCTTCTTTCCAAGAAAGCTCGGGGTGTAGTTCTTATGTCACCCCTACGTAGGAAACATGAATTCTCCCAGACAGTAATGGTCTCCCTGTGGTGTGTAATCTTGTTTGCAACTTAAAATTGATAATGAAAAAGCCGTTGTCTTGAACCTTTCTATAAATGTAAAAGAATGGAAATGGTTCCATGGAACACTGCTATTGATTTTAGCAAATCCTTTAGCAGAAGGCTTGCTCAATCTTCCTGCGGCTTGGCGTGGCTCATTCTTTAAGAATAACAAAATTCCATTCCCATAAAACTAGTGAAAACCACAAGAAAGACAAAGTGGAAAATAAAAACTATGTATATATTTAAACGTTAATACTGAAATAAGGCATTTTTGAAAAAATGAACTAAAGGAGAGAAGAAGGTTCTGATTGAAACCAGACACACAAATACACACACACAATGGCATCTTGATTATCACTTAACCAAGAAGAGTCACATACATATTATTCAAAAATGTTTTGCCAAGCCCATGGATTATTCTCATAAGGGCATAGTAGATAAAGTGAGGAAAAAAAAGTCATCAGGCAAGTTCAGGGTGCCTGGTGAGAATCCAGAGACTATCTGGACAGAACAGTAACAAGGGCGGGAAAATGCAAAGAGGTAAGGGAAGAATGGACTGATGTTCTCTCGGACTCTGTTGCTCAACTTTGTCAACCTGAGCTTACAAACCCTGCATCTAAATGTTTGATTTTCAATGACATGAGAGGATGGTATTGCATAAATGTTACAGTATCTTCCCCCACTAATTAACTAATTGGAGTTTTTTTTTAAGTTCAGTTATTTTGCTTGTAGAGAATCAGACTAGTTCAGACTATAGTTCACTAGAATATACAGATGCTATTGTTAGCAGCAAAACCACAGTATGTTAACTACTATTGGGATATTCAGCTATTGATCTTTCCAATGTCTATAAAATGAAATCTGTATATCAAATGAGGTTCTGAAAAATGCAGTTAGCCAAGAAAAGAATTAAATGTGGGTATATGAAGCACTCTTTAAACCTGAGCTAATTGTAAACACTTTCTCTTCTGTTGAGCTATATATTTGGAGTATAGCAAGCAGATAGGAAGATACAACAGCTATTACATACTTCCTGTTTGCATACTGAACACGAATAGTAATTCTTCTTTCAGACAGTCAAGTTATACCTGAGTCCTTGAAAGGGAAGAAAATCTTGGAGTAAAAATCACGTTCTCTCTGTGTGTATATGTGTATATATATACAAGATTCTAGTAAGTGCTAAAAAGTTTTAAATTAGAAATATTTTAAAAGTTAATTAATCAAATTTACATTTTTCTAGCACCATCTACCCCACATAAAAGATGGAATGAATTGTATCCCATACCCTAGTATTCTAATAAGCCTCTTCAATCCTGACCTATGGAATTACCTAAATTTTTTGTTCTTTCCAGTAGTTCTGCATTCACCTATTACAGTTTGAAGAGGAATTTAGAGTCATCTGGTAAAGAAATAATACTTTCTATATATTCTCTAACTCATATTAATTAGTAAAAACTCCTTAATGTCAGAGAAACTAGGTGATATACTGGAAGCAGATTTATTACATTTACTTATTGATGTGTTTCTCCCTAAATATTCTGAACTTCTTGAGGGCAGGGACTTTATCTCCATCTTTGTAGCCTTCATATTAAACATGCAACAATGTTTTCTAACTGATGAATGAATAAATAAACACTGATAGTGGAATTAGAAAAACTGGCTTGTGTTCAGTTCAGGTTTTATCTCCTGATGACCATCTTACCTGAACATTTGGGATAATTTATCTATCTCAATCTATTTTTAACTTCTATGGCACCAAGATAATAATACTAACTTATTTATCTTATACAGTTCATACAAAAATTTTATCTTTTTCTCCTAAGTACTTCTAAATTTCAGGAATTTTCTTGAAAAATTGACAATTCTTGTTGATATCACTATTGCCAACAGATGTTTGTTGGGTAATAATTGTATAACAAGTCTAGGAAGATAATTTTGAAACTTGTTGGGGAGGTAAGATATACAAATAAAGACATAATAAATGGCACATAATTGGATAGCCTGAGGATCAAATAATATAAAAGCAATAAGTGGCATAGAACTTCAAAGGATAGAGCCATTGCAGTAGCATTCTGGAAAAGTCTTTATGGAAGCACTGGAAGGTCAGTTGGGCCTCAAAGTGAGGATGGGACCTGGAAAAATGAAGAATATAAAGGACATTTTTGACAATCAAAGTGGTAATAACATAGAAACCTAGGGATCTTCACAGTGTGCGTGATGAACTATGAGGACACCAACTTGAATAGACTTTGGATGATTTGTATGTGGTATTCTCAAAACTGTGGTATAATCAGAAAACCGGAAAAATAAGTAGGGTCAGAATATGGAGAGGGCCTGAAAGGCTAAGCTAAAGATGTAGTAAACAGTAATAATGGGAATTTCATACTTTCTTAATACATGTGTGAATAATCTAACAAAATTTATTTTGCATGACCACATGGAGGAGAGAATAGAGAAGCAATGCCAGTCAGGAGAGTCAGGGATGGGGTGATGTGGGCACAAAGAGGGAATGCAAGTAAGGTAATTAATACATTTGAGTTCAGAAACATTGTTTTTTTAATTTCCTGTGGCTTCATATTTAAAAAAAAATAGTAGGCTGGTGTGGTATAAAGTGATAGACAACTGTTCTGCTTTGCTGCTTTTCTACCCATTTCCAATTCCTTTGTGTTCTGGAAACTCTCTTACGTTAATCTTCAGAACTAGTATCCCTCTTTCAATCCATGTGAGTCAGGCAGTGCTGATTTTGCACCTGGATGCAGTCTTGCGTTAGGCATCCTCCAGCCCCCACAGTAATGAAGGCAAGCCAGTGAGACAGAGGTGTGGGACTTTGGTTGCAGTTAGGGAGGGAAAGCTGGTGCTGCTGAGAGGACAGAATGTCAGCAGGAGGCTGCTGGCAGTGATTTTGCCAATTGCAGTAAAGAATCCTCCAATGCAGAAGCAAGCAGCCTGAGAGAGAAGACCAGTACTCATTTAAGGCCTGGAAAATGTCAAGGTTCTTGGGTTTCTACCACTTGTAACTGGCATAATCCTAATTAACATGCAGGAATTGGAATAATTAATTTTTTTATCTTGTTAATTTCCTGGGGCAATCATAGCAAGGTACCCAACACTGGGTGGCTTAGACAACAGAAATGAATTGTCGCAGTTTGGGAGGTGGAAGTCTGAGATTGAGGTGTTAGTTCAGGCTTAGTTCTTTCTGAGAGCTCCTAGCTTCTACTAGTTTGCTGGCAATCTTTGGCATTTTTTGCCTTGTGGATACATCACCCCGATCTTTGCCTTCATCCTTACACGGCACTCTCCTGTGTGTATGTCTGTCTCTATATCTAAATCTCTCCTTTTTCTGAGCACACTCATACTGGATTGGAACCACTTTAGTGATCTTAACTGAATCATCTGCAAAACCTCTATTTTCTAATAAGTTTGCATGCACAGGTACAGGGGCTAGGCTTCAGCATCCTTTGGGGAAATACAACTCAACATGGAACAGCATCCAATAACTTTCCATGTTATAGAAACAGTTGGAAATGAACCACTTCTGATGCTTCCAAAGTAATCCACAGGGGGCTGGGGTTATGGCTCAGTGGTAGAACACTTGCCTCACATGTGTGAAGCACTGGGTTCGATTCTCAGCACCACATATAAATAAATAAAAAATAAAGATCCATTGGCAACTAAAAAATATTTTTTTAAAAAGTAATCCACAGATATAGATATAACATTCAGCTTTCCTGCCTTCAGGAAATCATTCCTTTACATAATTCCATTAGCATCCCTTTTTAAATTGAACCTCATCGGCCATATAATTGCTAGGGTTAATCCCACAGAAAACAGAGTAGGGCACCAAGTAAAGAATGGCTCCGCAGATGAAAACCATTTACTTCTACAGGGTTAAAGGAAGAAGTCACAGGATGTGAAGATAGTATTTTTTGTTTTGTAAGGCTGGACACACACAATTCCACATCCACTCAAGTTATACTGCTTTCAGTATCAAAGATTGATATGAATTACATGTTGTATCTGACCACAAAGAACAAAATGACTCCAGCTTCTTGTGTATCCCTGTGTGGACATTCTTGATTTCCTTTACAGTTGTTACAAATAAAAGAAACAACATTACAACTGAATGTGTTCCGTGAGGATTACGGGTGGTAATAGGAATCTAAGTTATCAGTCTTCAGAAGCCAAAAATGACCACCACAGAAAAATAGTTTGCCAGGGTTATTATCTGAGCAATCCAAGTAGTTATATATGAATCATGGAGTATTATGCATAATAGCCCTTTCTGGACTCTGTGCTTGCATAATGACTAATTGTTGTCTTTTCCGCTTAGCCAAGCAGGTTGTCGATGATACCCTTAATGGACACCCCCATGACTTAATCTGAAATAGACAATTTGTAGTCATCTTAAAATACAAGATTTGAGAAAACTTATTTTAATCCTTTGAAATAATTGAAATAATATGGTTTGTATTTGCAAAAAGTAAGTTCTTCGATGAACTTCACTGGACAAATATTACCTAGTCATTTCCTGCCAGTGTCAGAGGAAAATCCAAACTCAGTGAGCTCAAACACCCAATGGACTGCAATGTACTTTTACAGAAGAACAATATAGGAGGTAGGTAATGTAGAAAGATTACGAGTTTTAGGGACAAGTTGCCCTGAGCTTGAATTCTGGATTAGCCATTTGCTCAGTTGTGTAATCTCACAGCTAAACTCTACTCAAAAGTAAAGAAAATGCCTCTACCATAGAATTGTTGTGAGGACTAAATAGCATAAGGTATGTGTAATGGTTTAGATAGGAGGTGTCCCCCAAAGCTCCTGTTAATACAGGAATATTCAGTGGTAAAATGATTGGATTATGAGAGCTGTGACCTCATGGGTCCATCTGAGTTTGAATGGACTGACTGATGGCAACCTTGGACAGGTGGGGCTTGGCTGGAGAAAGTGGGTAACTGGGAGTATGCCTTGAAAGGTGCATCTTCCCTGTGGCCCCATCAGGCAGGGTGCCACATCAGGCAGAGGTCCATACAGGGTGACTAGATGTAGAAGCCAACAGGGATCTCGGAAATACACACTTTGCTTTAGGGTTATCCCTGACTAAGGCTGGGCTTTTCTTTAGCTGCACTAACCAATCACTGGCTAAGGCAGCAGGGAGCAGTGGAACAAGGAATGCAAGGGGATCTGAATGCATCCCTCCTTGTTCACATCAAATATATCCTGCAAAGTTTAGCAGAAAACTTTTTCAACATATGTTGCTACTACATACACACCGAAGAAATACCAGCAGTGCAGAATTGTATGTATGCACCTACAGATTAGGACTTCAATCCTTCCATATCTACATCCTCAACTTCTACAATTTCTTCAACTTCTTTTTCTAAATCATAAGTTTAGAAACTTGAAGCATATTTTCTAATATTGGTTCTGAGAAAAGCAGTCAGAGTTCCTAACACATAAATAACACTTCTAATTGTTCTTAAATTCTTTTTTTTTTTATCATCAACAGCAATTATAATATCTTCTAACACTAGTCATGGAAAAAATAACATAGACATACTAAAACATTAAGAGAAAACTAAGGCAATTTACTAAGGGTATACAGAGACAGTATTGGACTATTGTAAACATATCATATTCCTTTACTAAGTTTAGAAATGACTTGTTGAACCATCTAATATTTACATTATATACATTTTGTAGGCAAAACAATATGAATTATTACTGTTGCAATAGTTAAAGGCAAGAAAAAAATTTACATTCCACAAGTTCTTATAACCCATTTATTTTATTTTTGGCAAAAACTTAAATTTACCAGGAACTTTATTAAACTCCTTGTGAAAACTTGATCTCTAATGAACCATCTTAGCTTGTAAACATAATTGATTCTTATTTGTCTTATTTTGTTCCAAAAATAGAACAACTTTCTTGATAATTAAGAAGCCAACCACTCTTACAATCGTCAAAGTTGATGTCTTATAACCCTGTAAAATTCAAGCAGCCCCCAAATAAGAAAACTGGAATGAAAGGTAATAAAAATTGTGTGCACAGAGATATTTTCATTTTAGACAAGATGTACAAGACTTCATTCTCTCTACCATTATGTGTCCTGTGTTTTTCCTCTTCTGCTTCTTATTTTCATTTTAATTCAGGATGTACATGCACGACCTCCCTCCTAGATTCCTATAGTAAACTATAACAGGTACTAATGCCCATCATTCCCTTCTCCAATGTTTCTTAATGCTGCCACCCAGTTAATCTTTCCTAAATATGGCTGCAAACAACTTTCCCTTGCCCTTGAACTAAAACCTTCAGTGGCTCCCCATTGCTTGCTCTTACTCTCACATTTCTTCTATGATGATACCATTTCATTTACTTTTTAAGATTTACTCTCCATTTCCTACTATCCCAATTAATTTAATGAGCTTACATAAATAAAATTCTGACTTTCTCTTCTCTATGCCTTTGTTTTCCGAAAATCATCTCCATTCTGATCACTGCCCATTGAAACCAGACATAGCTGTAAAACTGCAACATGTAATTATTTCCGAGTGTGGGGATTTTTATTGTCATTTTAAAAAGTTTTCTATTCTTTGTTTTCGATGGAACATATTTTTAATATTCAGGATAAAACAGTAAGATGTACAGGTAATATCAATCTTTCATAACTGACTCCTCTAACCATCTTTCCTGAAGTTGTCACTTCCTGTCTCAATCAGACCCTCTCCATTCTGTCCCCTTCTCACACTCCTGTTACCCCCACCTCCTGTGCCCCTAGACTCTCTCCTTTTTCCATGTTGTGTTGCAGTGAATATGCATTTCATTCCATCACTAGAAGGTGACCTTCTTCAGGGTTTTCTTTTTACTATTGGGCTTGATTTATTCTAACTGTGCAACATTTAACTCTCAGGTTGGTTTTTAGCTAAGTGAAAATAAAAGAGAAGATTCTCAGAAGCCTCTTGATTTATATCATTTCCAGAAAATAGCTTTACAAATGTAGCATTTTTTCCCCTAGTGAAAAGGAAGGAATATCAAGCAAGGAATATCAAATCTTCCAGAAAGAAATATTCTAATGTTGGACTCAGGCATCAGACTATTCACCAGATTCTACTACTTACTCACTCTGCAATATTGAACCAATTACTTAAATTTTTGATACCTGATACTTCATCTGCAAAATAAAGATGGCATTAGCACCAATTATTTAGAGTTACAGTGAGAATTAAATGAGCTGATACACTTAAAGCACTTAGCCCAGTACCTGTCAAGTGGTAAATTTCCATAAGTACTAGCTGTTGTTACTCCTAGGAAATAAACTCACTCTATGTCATTTAACATATTATAGTCTATCAGATGAAGGAGGAACATTAACGCTAACCAGAGTAGAGGACCAAAGTTTACATAATTAGGGCAAATTGTAACATTCATAAATATGCAAATTATTATATAAAATTAAAAGAAAAAACTCAGTGTTTTGTAGAACTTGAGCATTTGATTAACCACCACCCTCTTTAAAAAATTAAGAGTTATGTGTATGGTCTTTTAATCCTCCAAAATTAGAATACCTTTTTTATCTTTGCTGATTATAAATACAATAAAATATCATTGTAAAATAATTTAACAATACAAAAATGTATAGAGTAGTACACAAAATACATAACAACCTAAGCATATAAGCATATGTGTGTGTGTATATACATGTACATATAAACTTAAAAGCAATTCCTAACCTATTTTTCAGCCATTCTCTATTTTTCTCTTCTAATTAATTGTATATCATCAACACATCTTTCTCTGTCAATATAAATGGGTATATCTCAGTCTTTTTAATGGCTGTATGTTCACTCATTGAATAAAAGACCAATATTTTATTGATGGGCATCTATGCATTATCCAGCTGTTTTCTGTAATAAGTAATGCAATAACTATCCTTCCTCTTAGATTTTTGGCACACTTCCCAATTAATTCCTTGGGATAGACTCTAATATTAGACTTAACAGATCAAAGGATATATACACCTAAGATGTTAATAGACAAGTCAAACTGCCTTATAGAAAATTGTGCCTTTATGCACCTCTAGCAACAACATATGGAAGTCTACATTTTTCCCATGTTTGGTTACACTGGATATTATCATTATTATCCATTTTGTAAATATGATTATTAGGTAATCTATTTTAATGAATCATCTGCATTTTTTTCTATTGTGAAATGGGTAATAAAATCTCTGTTCCTTTATCAAGACATTAATCCCTAAAGAGTACAGAATGAATTTATTAGTTTCTCTACATATATTTATTTTTTTATTAATTCTATGTCCTACCTCACACAATCACACAGGCATTTATACTATATTTACTTTTATTTTCCACTTAGCTTTCTTAAAATTTTACTAGAGCATACTGATGTCTTTTCTCCTCTTCCAAGTTTCTGACTTTGTCACAATAATAAAAACAAGGGAATCCAAAGAACATGGATTTCATATCTCAGTTATAATATTGCTAATATAAAAGAACAGTCTCCTCTCATTAACAGTCATAGTCATGTAAGGCTGGAACATTGTGTGGAAATTCGCATTGAGTCTTATATTTAGAGAATATTTCGTTTCTATTTGTAATGAGTCATACAAACACAACTTTTGTTAGGACACAGGCTTAAGGGGTTAGTAATGTTTTAAAAACAGCTGTCAAACTCATGTGAAACACCTGGTTAGATGTGAACATTTTTGCTTGAATAATTCTAACATTAGTACTGCACAAATATTTGGAACTATAATCTTTTGTCTACAAATTTCCACTGTATTGAAGCAAAAAAATCATAGTGATCTGTTATTAATTTTAAGACATACATTTTAAATTAATTTTTTATATTATTTTTTAAATTTAGGAATAATAACATATTCATTATGGATGGAAAAGTAGGAGCCATGGATTCTATTGGTGACTCTATTAGTTAATTACAAACTCACAGGGTCCCGGGGATTTTTTCTTCCATTTCCATAATGAGAGAATTAAATTACATATTTTCAAAGGCCTATCAAGTTTTACAATGTCATATATTGTGAAGCCATAAGACATGATGATTTTGGAGTATTATAGTGTCTAGCAATAAAATTGAATGTAATCAAGACTAAAATGAAGAGCTTGGCCCAAACAGAACAGATTCTTGCATAAGTTTTATTTTCTTTATTTTTAATTTTTTTTAACATTTAAAAATCTTTAAAACCAAAATTCTTTCTATTAAAAGGACTAGGGGTAGACAGAAGATCTTCACATTTTCATTTATGCTTCCCTCAACTGATATATTCTTTTTCTAATTGTCACATATATTATTACATTTTTAAAAAATGTCAGCTGAGGTTATTTGGATGGTCAAATTATAGCTTCTTTTTTGTTTTGCTCTTTATATGTTTCTATATTTCATAAAATGAAAAAACTCTTAAATCTCTTCACTGAGAGATTTATATGCATGGACTAAGTAGGGACATTCACTGGGGTGGTTTGGTGCCAAGACTCCTAGAATGAAACCCGGGAACTGAGACTCCTCCAACACACTCTCTGACCTCATCCTTCAACTCAGCAACATTATTGTCAGCACTTCTGCTGCTCGGAAGTTTGCATTTCCTGTCCTTGTGGGGAGTATCAGAGAACAAACGGATTTTTCCAACAATGTGATAAACCCCATGTTTAATATTTTAGCAACTGCTTTTTTACTAAATCCTTTCATACAAATGGCATTACCGATTTTATTTATTTATTTATTTATTTATTTATTTATTTATTTATTTATTGACTTGAAGGACAAGTAGAGATGACAGTCTCACAGTTTGTGGTACATTCTTCCCTTGTCAGCAAGCTCCCTATTAGGGTTTACCAGTGAAGAAACTGGTAGGCAGGAGGAACAAGGCAAGAAGGAAGCCTTCCTGAGTGCTTGCTCTCACTGTGTGCCCCCTGGGGAGCCCGTCCCCTTGGCAGGGTAGTTAGTTCTGGCCTTCAGCTGGGTGCTTGTTTCTTTTTCCTTCCAGAAGCCAGGCTCATCATGGTCTTTCAGACACCAGAAGCAGCAGCTGGGGAAGTCTGAGCTTCTTTTCCACCTCTTTCCCCCTCTCCTCACTTCAGTCAGCACAGAGTCCGTGAGATTCTACCAACAAGCTGTCAAGTTCTGTGAACTCAGCTGAACTCACACCTCCTTTTTGTTCTCCTCCAGCAATTTCTAACTTTGGCCACTCTCTTTTTTATTCCCCAAACCTATTTTACCCATTTATATTAAATCCCACAAAATGCTTAGTGTGATTTTGATTTTCCCTGCTGGATTTCTGAGGGGAAAGAAGAGGTTCAGACTTACTTGCTGAATTAAGGGACTGTAGCACATCATATTTCACATCTAGCAGGCAGTTAGAAATCCCAGACTCAAACCTAGAAAAGATGTTAAGACGACTGCTGGGCAAGGTGGCATATGACCGTAATCCCAGGGATTTGGGAGTCTGAAGCAGGAGATCACAAGTTCGAGGTCAGCCTTGGCAACTTAGTAAGACTGTCTCAAAATAAAAAATAGAAAGCACTGGGGATGTAGTTCTGTGGTAAAGTACCCCTGGGTTCAATTCCCAGTATGAAAAAAATAAAATAAAAAGATGTTAAGACTAGAAGTAGCATGATCTCTTTTCTCATTTACATAAAACTGGGGTTGAAATTAACAACCACAGCTAATTTTAAATTTTCTTACTTAGAGGACTATATGTATAAAATACACACATATATGTGTACATTTATATTTGTGTATAAAATAGTAGTTTTGGCCACAAGAAGAACTGAATATCTGACTTATTCCTGGATATCTTAAGTTATGGAGAAATCAGGAAAGTATAAAAGTTCACAGAGAAACCTTCAAGCTTTATGCTCTCAAATCAGAAATTTTATGTGATAAAGTGGCCTACAAATTTTTAGAGGAGTGGTAGAAGTAGAAATGTGTCTATTATTTCAGTGACTGGAATAAAATCCAAGTAAAGATGTTCGATGCTACACTATCCCAACAGAAGAGCGTGGAGTGGATAAGCAGATGTCCATTATCACTCCAGGAGTACCTCTCTTTCTTCTGCTAAGTTGTCACAAAAGGAAATCTAAATACCACTGAAGAGTTTTAAACATTGGGCTAAAGTCTTTTTAGATCTTGAGAATGGAAGACCGAAAACAAGGTTGAAAAAATAAAACACTCCAAAAACCATATCATAGAATTATTAAGTCATCAAAAACTTTCCAGCACACTCAAGACCTCGATTCCTTTTACATTGTCATCCAATTGAAGAGGTCATTGGAGCTAATGAGCTGATATGAGATGGTACTTTTGAAAAAGCTACTGCCTTTGGGAAAGACTTATATGTGCCTTTGAAAATGATAAGTTCCAGGGACACCTAACTAAAACACTTCAAAGATTTTACGGTGGTTTAAATGTAGTAAAACAGGTGTGAAATACTCTAAGAAGTGCTCTTGAGTCAGACTTCTTCAGTTTGGTATTTACAGGTTTAAAGTAGAAAAACCTTCTTCAAATGCAAGAAAACATGAGACAGGATCAAGAGAAGCCTATAGGAGACCAGCCTGAGCATTGGTTTAATGTTGATCATGTGTTAAAAGGATGAAAGAGCACATTATACAATTATCACAGATTTTTTTTCATACCTTTTTCTTTGGTCTGACCCTCAGCTTCCTGCATTCCATCTCTTCCATTGCTTTACAGTCATTTGTTTGGCAGGGAATATTTCAAGTATTTTATTTTGTTATGAGAAAAAGTCTGTGGGATTGTCTTGGAGATTCTGAATTCATATGCCATTTTCCATTGGTTTTGTTTCTTAAACTATGACCAATTCTATTACATACAAGAATTTACAGAATGTATAAACCCAATTTTTTTAAAAATATATTTTTTAGTTGTTGATGGACCTTTATTTATTTATTTGTATGTGGTGCTGAGAATTGAACCCAGGGCTTCACACATGCTAGGCAAGCGTTGTACTACTGAGCGTAACTCCAGCCCCTATAAACCCAATCTTGTAGTAGTTAAAACTTCAGTTATGAGATGTTTTAAAATTTTTTGATCTTACATTTTATTGATTTTTTAAGTCTGAATTGTTTTGAAAAAAATTTTTTTTCTTTGGCTCCAGGGATTGAACCTGGGGCATTTATCCCTGAGCCACATCCCCAGCCCTTTTTTGTATTTTATTTAAAGACAGGGTCTCACTGAATGGCTTAGGGCCTCTCTAAGTTGCTGAGGCTGTCTTTGAACTTGTGAACCTCCTGCCTTAGCCTCTGAAGCTGCTGGGATTACAGGCATGTGCCACTATGCCCATCTTAAGTCTGAATTTTTCATTTAATACTATGAGCTTCTTCCATTTTCCTTATTTATTTATTTATGATGCAAGGGATTGAATCCAGTACCTGGTGCATGTTATGCTAGCACTCTACCACTAAACTACATCCTTGTGTTATTATCGTTGTACTTCTTCTTCTATGAAAACTAAGAATAGACAGTTTTAGGGACAAATTTTTATTTTAAGTATGAAGTTCTTATGGTCTGAATGTCTGTCCCTTCAGTATTTGTATTTTAAAACCTAACCCCAAGGTGATAATATTAAGAAGTGGGCCTAGCCAGGTGCAGTGGTGCATGCCTATAATCCCAAAGGCTTGGGAGGTTGAGGCAGGCAGGAAGATTATGAGTTCAAAGCCAGCCTCATCAACTTAGCGAAGCCCTGTCTTGAAGTAAAATGTTTTTAAAAAGGGCTGGGAATGTGGCTCAGTGGTTAAGTGCCTCTGGATTTAATCCCCAGTACCAGAAAGAAAAAAAAAAAAAAAAAAAGAACAGGTGGGGCCTTAGGGAGCCTGTCATAAATGGGTCCTTTGGGAAAGTGCTCTTATAAAGGAGCTTTTTCCCCTTTCATTAGGTGAGGCCTTCACAAGGAGTCACTTTCTAGGAAAAAGCCCTTATAAGAGATAAAATCTGCTGGCATTGTGATCTTGGATTTCCCAGTCTCCAGAACTGTGAAAAATAGTTTTCTATTATTTTAAAAGACTTAGACTAAGGTATTTTGTTATATTGACAGGAATTAACTAAGATAAATTTGTACAGAGAAGTGAGGTGCTGTTGTAACAAATACTAAAATGTGAAAGCAGCTCCAGAACCAGGTGATGGACAGGATCTGGAAGAGGTTGAAGGAGCCATTGTTAAAAGTAGTTGCCACAAGCCCTCATTTCACCAAATCATTTTTTAGTCTCTTCACAGCAACCTAGGCTTTTAAAAAGCTGAAACTACTTCTTTAGTACCCAGTCACAGTTTTGCATTTTAAGTTCCTGGCTCAGAAGCAATGTTTTCAAAGGACCACCCCCTTTCTTCATTTAAAAATATAAAACATATTGATTTTCTTTGATGTCCAGTTTTTGTTATTGGAGTGGACACAATTAAGATGGACTAACTGCCTAAGTAATGAACACTTTGGAAGAGACAGATCATCTCAAAGTTATAGTAACAAGAAAATGTGCTTAACTAGGAGGAAAAGTAAAACGTTCCTGTCTTCCTCTAAGAAGATGTAACTTTTTCTTAAGCAATCCTCTGTGCATGCAAGGTAATTGTGATCACAAACTTAATCTTTTACTTATGTGCTGGGAGATAGTTGAGAGCTGACCACTGGAATGACCTAGCTGGAGATTACCTAGGACTTCTTCCTGTATAAAAATCACAT
Organism: Geosciurus inauris; assembly: GCA_004024805.1. NCBI lineage: Eukaryota > Metazoa > Chordata > Mammalia > Rodentia > Sciuridae > Geosciurus > Geosciurus inauris. Next base: position 60,423 of record PVHX01005029.1, on the reverse strand, counting down.
TTGTGGCCGGGTACGGTGGTGCATGCCTGTCATCCCAGCAGCTCCGGAGGCTGAAGCAGGAGGATCATGAGTTCAAAGCCAGCCTCAGCAAAAGTGAGATGCTAAGTAACTCAGTGAGACACCCCGTCTCTAAAGAAAATACAAAATAGGGCTGGAGATATGGCTCAATGGTAGAGTGCCCCTGAGTTCCATCCCTGGTACCAAGGGGAAAAAAAAAGATCACATTTGTGAAACACTATGGCCCAGCTTTTGATGTACTAAAAAGAAGATAAAGGAAAATTTAAAACATTTTCCTTGCTTTCATGATGTATGATCTTCAATCCTAATGACTCCTTAAAATCTCATACTGGACATCAGATACTGAAGATGTAACTCTTCTTTTTTCTTTGCATTTCTTCAGGTCTTCTAATTCTACCACCTCTACCATGCATAGGTGCCATTGGCTGATTATGCATGTGAAAAGAAAAAATGCATATTTTTAACAACTATTAGCTGGGTTTATAGCTATTTGTTATCTCTTATCTTCCTATATTCTCATCTTTATTGTCCACACACTGATATATTCTTACCAATCCTTATGTATATGTGGCTGTAATACATAGTACTACCCTTTTTTCATGCAGATAGATATATTTGCAATTAATTTTCAGCACAGGAAGTAAATTCTTTTCTTGGTGGTGAGATTTTGGAAATATTTTGCTTTTATCTTTGAACTTAAAATAAAATGCTTTATTTCTTTTCACATAAAAGATTAATTTTTCAGAAAAATCAAATGCTTTATTAACAGTGAAAATAATGTTAATAAATAATGTTAATATTTCAATGAAAATAAGAAGGGTTTTGTTGGAGAACATGGAGTAATGACAATACAATTCACTTCGGGGTGTTGTAATGAATATGTATTGAAATTATAGGTGTTTGGTGCTTCTCAGTATCTACTAGGGGACATTAGTAACACTCAGGTGAATTATTATTCCAGTCTCTTTTTCTGATATTGAATGATTTGGCCATTGTGTTGTTTTGCTGGTATGTACCTTGAACATCCTAATGCATTTTCTGAGATTGCTAGTAAATGTTGCCTTGCATAAGACAAGTTTGACCATGACTTGAAGAGTTGTACATAAAATAAATAAAAAGTGGCTTCAGCAACCAAAGTGAGATGAAAAGTAATTTAAGAGAAAATAATGTTTACACAGAATATGTACAATTCACAGATTAGGAAAGAATTTAAAGAATGTTATAAAAATAATCCTAAAATGGAAAACAACTAAGATAAGTACAAATATATATATATATTTTTTTTTCCTATTCATCTGCAGCTGCATCAAATAATTCATTATGGAATTCATCTTGGCATGCATACATCCTGGTAAGATCTAAAAAAAAAACAATTTCAATGTGAATTTGGTAATAAACCAGACAAAACAAGATTATGAGTGCTCAAGACTGAAGTGCAGCAGTGTGATGGGCTTCTGCTGGAAAAAGTTAACAGCAATTAGAGAAACAAATTTCACTGTGGTTTCCCCTGAAGATTTCTTTTTCCTTTTGTGTTACAGTAATAATTCCTAATGGAAGCTAACAAATATTTGTAAACTGATCTTTTGGCCATAGGATTTTTTGACTCACAAAATTTTAAAGACAATTTTAATATCCTCATTCCTCTATTTTTCTTTCTCTAACCATTTTATTTTTGTTCAAATACTGTCATTCTCATGCCAGGAGTGGTGGCACAGCCTGTAATTCCAGTGACTTGGGAGGCTTGAGATCATAAAATCAAAGCCAGCCTCAGCAACTTAGTAAGGCCCTATGCAATTTATCAAGACCCTGTTTCAGAGTAAAAAATTAAAAAGGGGACTGGGGATGTGGCTCAGAGGTTAAACGCCCCTGAGTTCAATCCCCAGTCGCCACCCTCCAAAAAATAAAAACTTAGTTTGCATTATCAGTCATCAATATTCCATTTATCTTCACAACAGTAGATGATGATTCTTGCACCTTAAATATACTTCTGTCCTTTGCATTTTACCTACAGTTAGTGATTCTTTTATTAAATCAATTACAGACTGAGCAACCCCAATAGGAAGTGTTTGTGAGTCTAGGAGTTACAAATACAAGTCAACTTTCCAGCCAACACAGGGCTCTGTGCCTCCTTCACTTGCCTTTGGATGTAGGAAATAGAAGCATAAAATACCAGGAGGAAAACAAGGGTCTCAGAGATCTCTTAGCCCAGAGATCTCAGACCCATTGGCAAAGGTCTAGTCTTAGAAAAGGGTGCTGGTGAACTCTATCATCTACCTTTTCAGAATACTAGCTCCTCTAATGATTGTGAAGCTTTGAGTAAGGAACTTGGTACGGTCGGGCCTTCATAGTTTCCATGGTTCTGCATCTGCTGATTCAACCAACCAAGGAGGGGAATTCAGTGGGAAAAAAAATCCATCAGTATTGAATATGCACTAGCTTTCTTTTCTTATCATTATTCCCTAAGCAAAATAGAATAACAACTATTTCTGTAATATTTACATTGTATTAGATAGTATAGGTAATCTAGAGATAATTGAAATTATGTTGGAGGATGTGTAGGTTATATGCAAGTACTATACCTTTTTAAATTAAGGGATGTGAACAGCCATAGATTCTGGTATCTGTGGGGGTCCTAATTAGGAAAACAAACACAAGTTCCAATCCCCTGCAGATACTCTGGGATGCCTGTAATTACTTGTCACAGTAAATTGCAATCCTTGAACTTTATTTTTTAGATTTTATTTTTTTAGTGGCTTTACTCAGATCTTTCCAAGGTATTTTATAATTTTCTTCTTTTTCAATATGGAAGCCTCAACTGCAGCTATATGATGGGATGATTTAGTGAAAGCATCTTGAATAATACTTGGAATACTGGAGATTATCAACAGTTGTTAATTTTCTTACCCTATTTTTAGAGTGAGAAAGCTAATACACATTGCTCACTTGGTTAATGCAAATCTAATGATTTTTTTTTTGGGTCTTGAAATGGGAAAGAGCTAAATACATACTCAGTCTTTCAGAGGAAAAAGGAAGCTTTCTAATTCCTGAGCCATGAATTTTCCATTAACATTTTAATTCTTTAATCCACAGAGGAAGCCATGGCTAGCTAATAATATAATAGTAAGTTTACTTATAAATCTTTTGAAAAATATATTGAATATATAATAAAGGTACAGTCATATTTTAAAAGTAAAATGAGAACTTGTTTTATGAATAATATCCTGTAGTGACATGAGATTTTAAAAATGAACAATTGCTTTTATTATCCTCTTATTAATTTTAAGGTAGACTTTGTGGTTGAATTGCTCAGATATAGTCAGTAGGACCATCTTATAAAAAATAAAAGAGTAGAACTTGTGTTTTCATCATTGCTATTTCAGGAACCACTAAGATTTCAAAGGTTTATTATTTAAATCTCCTTGTCTTTGTTTCCACAAAGTAGCAAAGTTATATGAGAAAATAGTGAAAGAAGCTGGGCATGGTGGCACATGCCTATAATCCCAGTAGCTCCGAAGGAGGCTGAGGCAGGGGGATGGAGAGTCAAAAGCCAGTCTGAGGAACTTAGCAAGGGCCTAAGCAACAAAGTGAAGCCCTGTCTCTAAATAAAATACAAAAAAATAGTCTGGGGATGTGGCTCAGTGGTTAAGCACCCATGGGTTTAATTCCCACTACTTCTGTTTTTGCCATTGTGTTTTGAATATAAATAAATGCAAGGATTGTCTTTCTTTCTCTTATTTTTTGGATATGAGCTGGTGATTTTAGAACTGAAAAAGTATTGACATGAAAATGAAGAAAATGCTATTTGAAAACCTCATGTGAGAATGAAGTTAGGTGAAATTATAGAATATAATATAGGGAAGGAAGATTCTGTTAAAAACTAGTGTCACTCGTTTTAGGTAACTTTGCTATTAAGGGAAAATTTTATTCATAACTCTCAGCCCACAGGATGGATAAAATTAACAATTAAATGAAGAACTTAAAATGCAAAAAAAATTAAAATAAATTGCTCCTTCCCCCTGTAGAACTTGTAAATTAGCTACGAAAACTTCTTACTAGTGTAAACTCTCATTCTGAAAGCATAGGATTATTCTTCCTTGGATGCTTCCCCAGAGCTTTACATCTTATTGAATTTCCCTTTACCCACACCTTCCCTCTTATCATTTCTTCTTCACTCATACGCTCAGCTGGCAGTGAATATCCTCATGAGAAAATACAGTAAATATCTGACAGAATAAAACAATTTTTTTTGTAACTCTAACTTAGAGTCTGGGCATTTTATTGTCAGTTGGACCTTATCTTTGAGCACCTTGCTATTCAAAGTATGGCTCTTGAATCCAGTAACCTCATATCACCTGGGAACTTGTTAGACATGAAAAACCTCAGGGTCCACCCACACCTACTAAATAAACTTGTAGTTTAACTAGATCTCCACACATTTCATATGTTCATTACATTTTTAAATTTTTCATTTAAAAAAACTCTGCCTTTCCTATCCAGAAAATGGCATCAAATGTTTTATTCTTATGTTACTTGAGCTTAAGACCAAAATACAACCAAGCTTTTAAAAAAAATTTATGTTCTTGGTTTCTAACTTTTAAATTCATGTTGTTAAAATGATGCCAGTTGGACTGAATCATTCAATGTTTAATCTTTTAAAATTTTTCCATTTTGAGGTGCTGTTGAATGTCCTGTTGCCCATGAGATATCAACCACTGAAGTCGCAGAAAATCTGCACTAGACTGTCCCATTTTTTGCCATTCATACCACTATGAGACAGGGACAGAAAACTCAGGTTTTTAAAACCTCCCTCTTCATTAACATTACCCAATGGCTTTTTCAGAAGATCTCTAATTCGCATTTCCTTTACATTTCCCTAGCCACCAGTGCAGTGTTCTTCCTAACAAAGCTCTTGGACTCCATCTGCTTTCACTGAACTTCCTAAATCAACACTTCCCAATCTCTTCACAAGACAACCAGTTCTACACTATATTAAAAAGAATGACTCCCCCAAATGTACCATGGTCAAATGTGTTAGTAAATGCTGGGCTCAATAAAGCAGAAGAGGATCTTCATCAATGGCTGGGCCACACTTTAATTAGTGTTACAATAAATGATTCTGCTCAACTGGCTCTATTACATAACAAACATTATTCAGTACTCCACTGCCTGGGAAAGATGAGAAAATTAAAAATAAATTTTAAAATTTAAGCCCAGTTTTCATAAGCTTAATATATAATATTTAACAAATAAATATATATTTAATAATGCACAGTAGGCTACACATAAGATAAAGTGTTTGCAAACTTTATTTTGGCCATAGAACTTTTCTTTTTCACATGACATTTACCAAGAGTTCTGTAAATATGATTAGAGAAATGCAGCCAGAAAAGTCTGCTTTTCTCATGTTCTTCTCCTAAGGAACTCAAATAACTTCATACTCTATCACATCAAATTCAAATCTCTCTCTCTTTCTCTTTTGGTCTTTCCTAATATGATTCTGCCCTATCATCCTACCTAGTCAAACCAGTGCCCCCTGGCTCTATAATTTCAGCGTTAGTCATGGGGAAGCACCTCTCCCCCAGCATCTTTATACACAGTACAACACCCAGCTCACCCAGGCCTTTGCTCTTTGCATTCTCTCTCCTGGAATGAAACTTTCAGCACACCTCTTAAAACTGAACCATATCTTAATCTCAGTTTGGTTTCAACCTCCTTTAATCTTAGATTGGGTTACCCCAAAATAGACATAATAAAGAGAATTTATGTGACTTGTTAGGAAGGCCCAGGAAAAACAAGTAGAAGAGAGGAAGGGAATCAGGAGGAGAGCAAGTGCCAAAGAGCATCACTTTGGCTCAGCCTCACAGGGGAGTTTTGGGGACAGTGCTGGTTACATGCCCTAATAATCTCATAGAAAGAATGGGAATCCAGGTGCTAGCAGGCAATGATTAAGGACTGTTCCTGGTTGGGAGAGAGGGTTCTAAATTCACATGCATCCTCAGCTTCCCTTTCACAAAGAGGCCTGTGTGTTGGTTGCTGGGGATGGAAGCATGGGTGGAGGGGAGCCTGTAAATGTGAAACTGGTAAAGAGATTGAGAGTATCAGCTCTAGCTTCCACTCACCCTTTCCTAACAGGAAATCTCTCTATTGGTGGAAACCTTGATAAACTTGTCACTAGCATTGTTTGGTTTTACACTTACTTTCTGTTTCCAAGTCTGTTTTTCCCCCCAAATTCATCAAGATTGTAAGATTTTCCTGAGCAATGTTTGTGCATGATAATTCTCTTGTAGTTAGTGTATTCCCAAGTAAATTCATTTATTCCTTTAGGAAAAGTATTCCCACCCAAAGGGTAAACTTTGCATATCAAGAATAGGAGTCTGGCCAGGTACAGTGGTGCATGCTTATAATCCCAGCGGCTTGGTAGCCTGAGATAGGAGGATCGTGAGTTCAAAGCCAATCTCAGCAAAAGCAAGGTGCTAAGCAACTCAGTGAGACCCTGTCTCCAAATAAAATACAAAAATAGGGCTGGGAATGTGACTCAGGGGTTGAGTGCCTCTGAGTTCAATCTTTGGTTTAAAAAAAAAAAAGAATAGGAGTCTAATACAGACTTGACTCCAACCCTTGTTGTCTGATGGGAGAAATAAGGCAAAGCTGTTGGGGTTTCAGACTTTAAAGGAAGATGTCTTTGTTTACCACTGAGTAAGAAGTGTACTGGCTTCAGTAAAAGAACTGGTACATTTCCCTTACTTGTATCTTGATTGTGGTGAAAATTTTTCTAGGTTAGAAAAATCAACACAACAACACAACTATGATATAGGTTGATGTTGTAAAGTGAGGTAATATTACAATTTGGAACTAGAAGATCAGAGTCGGTAGTTCAGTATCACCACTTTGTGGTCTTGGATGAATTTAAAGCCTCTAGATCTCATTTTCTTTATCTCTACCAAAGATTTGAGGGTAATAACAATTTTTCTTTTCTCTGTATTTGTTTTGGGGGTTCAATGAAATGATAATGTATAAAAGAACTTCATGGATCATAAAATCCCGTGATGATTTTAGCAATCATCCTAAACACAGGGGTGGAGACCTATGATACTTTTCCTCACCCATCATAGGGTCCTGGCCAGCACTGCTGTAACAAAAGTCAGTTTTAAATGTGAAAAGTATGACGAGTTTATTGAATTAAAATCTTACATGGCATAAAAGCCATTAGGAATGAATTCAGGGAAAACTGCCCATCTTTATGCTTCACTCTGATGAAGAATGGATAGCCATATAGAAATGTGACGGGACAAAAGCGTGTGGTCTAATGGGAATAGATTAAAGTGGGAAACCCAGCAAGCCTTGTCTGTTTAGATCCTTCTTGGTGTCTCTGTACAGGATTCCTCCTCTCCAGGTATAGGATGGGATCCTTGTGGTGGGAGGATCTTATGACCTACTTTTAGGCAAGATAGGTCAGAGAATTCCTTTGTGGCCAATTGTCATACAGAAAGGTGGGAGAAGGCTAGTGTGACCATGATTCGGAGATCCTCCCAATCTCCTTCAGTTCAAAGTACTCTGGAGTAGCATTTCCTGGGCCCTGACATACATTATGCAAATAAATAGAATATTTGTAAGTTTTCACTCAAGAGCAAACAATGTTAGAGCCCAGTTTAAAAAGCTCTCAACAAACTCAAGATTATAGGTTGATTTTCATTTATTTGCATTTTTTTGAACTACAAAATGTTTAGCATATAATGGCTGAGTGCAAGATAGATTGCTGCTTAAAAGCTCCATGTTAGCAATCTAGTAGTTGTTTCAGGCTGCATATTTCAAATTCTATAGGCTTCCCATATGATTTTTTTAAAATCATTAAGGTAGCTTTTAGCATGAGAGGCTCAAAATTGCCAATTAATTAAAACCGTTGCCCAATTCCCTTCACTGCATGTATAACCCACATCAAGGTCTGCAGCTGAGTGAGTGCAACCCTGGAATATCAATCTCATCTCATAATTGGCTGCACAATGCTATACCTCTTGAGTATGCAGTCAAATGAACCAAATGAAAAGCAGAAAGTCTTTGTCTATACTATTTGACATATAGGTGTATACACATTTAATCTTTTCAAGAGCTTTTTGAAATTAATATTTGGGGTAAGTGTTCTATATTTTTGTTTTATCTTATACATTAGGGGGAAAAATCTTCTCTTGATGCCCCCAGAAAGGACAGCAAAATAATGCTGCTGGTAATCCAGGCTTTCTGGCTTTCTGCCATCCAGTACCAACAGAAAAGAAAGCAGCAAAGACTGTCCAGCAATTTATGGTAACTGTACACCTTTGTCTTTGCCAGAGAGTGTGACGATACTCTTGGAACCTGTGTTATATTTGAAGAAAATGTTGAGCATGTGGATGCAGAAGGCAATAATAAAACAGTGCTAAAATACAAATGTCATACAATGAAGAAGCTCAGCATAACAAGAACTCTTCTGACAGAAAAGAAGGAAAGAGAAGAAAACTTAAGTGGAGTAGAATGGCTACAAATGAAGGATAATAATTTCTCCTATAGACCAACATGATTTGTAGCTTTCTACATGAAAATGAAGATGAAATTGTAACTACAGTCTCAGATAAACCTTTAGAATTGGAAGAGCAAGAGATTCAAATGAAAGACAGTTCAAATCTGATCTATCAACAGGAGAAATCACTGCATTTGGATACAAAGGAAGCAGGTCCTCTTGCTGATATCCCTTCTTCTGAGACGGAAGGTTCTGTTTTTATGGAAACTCAAGGTGTTGTCTTAGAAATCACTTCTAGATGAAATGATTTTCATATTGTTTTATTTGGCCATACATTTCCATTTCCAGTTTTAGCACAACTTAATATACCAGAATAATTCAGGACCAGACATAAATTTTTTAAATATTTTTTTAAAAAGAACCTTAAACATCTTTGCAGAAAGCCTAAATTCTGTGTTTGTCACTAGTGTTCTGTCCTCTTAATAAAAAAAAAGCCAACATTCTCAGGCTTCATTAGTAGAAATGTGAGTTTCAATAGGAAGGTCCCCCAACTTTCTGCATCCTGAATATCCTGTTCAGTTTTGGCCAGAGAATCTGATAATAAGTTACTTTTTAACAAATAAGTTACTTTTTAACAAATATTCACATCATACCAGAAATGATGGTGTTATCATTTGGATGTGAGGTGTCCCCCTAAAGCTCCCATGTGAGACGATGCAAGAAGGTTCAGAGAAGAAATGATTGGGTTACAAGAGACTTGATCCAATCAGTGAATTACTCACCTAATGGGATTAATTGAGTGGTAATTGAAGGCAAGTGGGTGTGGTTGGAGGAGATGGGGCATTGGGAGTATGGCTTTGGTGTATATATTTGTATCTGGCGAGTAGTCTTTCTCCCTGCTCCTTGAACATCATGCGAGCTGCTTCCCTCCACCACACTCTCTGCCATGATGTTCTGCCTCACCTTAAGCCCTGAGGAATGGAGCTGGCTGTCTATGGACTGAGACCTCAGAAACCGTGAGCCTTTAAATAAATTTTTTCTCCTCTACAATTGTGCTGGTCAGGTCTTTTAGTCACAGTAGCATAAAAGCTGACTGAAACAGGGAGCATGTTTCATGGAATACTATGTGATTTTTCTCATTTAATCCCTACCTTAAAGTCATAGAAAATGAGATTTGGAGATTCTAATAATTTCTCATCTTCTTCCACGTTCCCATAGAACAGAACCAGAGATGAGTATTATAGTACAAATTCTTTAGTAAACAAGTGCTTCCAGAAGAAACCAGTAAGAAAAGGAGGGAAGCAAATGAAGGAACAGAAAAGGAAGAAATCTCATTGTCTCAGAGAGTAACTTTAGTCTATTAGCACAGGGCAACTCCAAAGTCACCATTAAAGCTTGCCCAACCTGAGCAGAGGGTGGCAGCCTTCATACTCCCCCACTCAACAGTCATTTGTTAAGGCTCACTCTGGGGGCACTTAGAGACTTCCTACTCTTAGTGTGGGCAGGCAAAGCAGGTATCTGACATCAGAGGACACTCAGGGGAAAAAATGATGTAGACACTGGTAATTGTAAGAGGAAATTCATGGAAGGAGGCTTGAGTCAACCTAGGTAGACATATAGCTCAAATACAGCCATGAAAGTTGTCAGGTTGCAAATGGAGTCACTTGTGTCAAGCCCTGGCAAAATGGAGAAGGGAAGGCCATGAAGGGAAGGCACTCATGCACAATGGCCTGATAATGGAAACCAATGTAAGAAATTCTTTTCCAAACATGATCCACACAAAGACAGGTAACAGTACAAGAGCAGCTAGGCACTACACAAGAATCCTTTACAGACCAACTATTTCACAAGCACAATGTAAAAGAACAGCCTGCTACAGTTTTAAGATTATATATTTTGCCTAGCCACTGTTGCCACACATTAAACGAAGGACACCTCCAGCATCAATGAACTTTCTTTTCAAATAACACTGTGAAGGTGATATTTCATCCATATTCTCTCTGCCTCAGGGATGTTAACTACCATCCAGAGTGTTAGACAAAAGTAGTCTGGCTCATCTATGTATTGTCACATAGGGAGATCTTGGCATAATTAACAACAGATATCCTAGGATAAGAAAGATTGGAGAAAGAAGAGAAAGTTTTCATTAATCATTTGGAAGACTCTCAAATCCTTAGAAGTAGGAGTTGATTTAAAATAGGTTGTTCCCAAGTACAGAAATAAAAGGTTGTAAACTACAGAGAAAAGATTGAAGCTTTATATAAGGTAGAGTGTTGGGGCAATAAGGTCTTTTTCAGTAATGGAATCAACTGCTTCTAAAATGAAAAATTTGGTCATACTTTACATTTTCAGGCTAGAATATCTTCTGTCAAAAAGGTCCCGTCATGTGGGAGCTGGATGGTGAGGCTGGCCACTGAAGTGCTCTGACATTTGAAATGAGGATTTCATTTGGAGAAGATGTTTGACTTGTTAGCTTATTATACCCAGGCTTAAGTGTCATGGTATATCACAAATATATTCCACTGTTTCAATGCAAAAATCAGTGTGCTAACTTCTATTTGAAACACGAGATTTAAAAAGACTGCCCTACCTACCACCCCCTTTCCCATTACCTTTCTAATCACATCTGTTCCTTCATAATAAGCAAATGAGTCCAGGGACAGGATACTGCTGTATTAGGAAACTGAGTATGTGCAAATGTCCTCTAAATTGCTTGGGATAAATCACAACTTCATGAAGTTAAGCCTTGATGATTTAAAAATAGACTTTAAACTGAACATCACTGCAGAGAACATGTCTACAAAATTGAGTCAAAACAACTCAAAATAAATAATCTGGCACAGACAAGTTCAGAGACATGGTGGTTCACTTAAGAGGATACTGTTTGCAGACTATCCCCAAGAATTTTTACTGATGCTTTTAAGTTTTTCACAGAATGATACTGAAGGTCTTAAATAATTCAAATTCTATGTATTTATTTTAAAAACACTGAACATCCTGAGAAAGACTTCTTTGTTCCAGAATAAAGTGTGAAGTCTAAATAGTCAGTTAACAGGAGCATTAAGGTGATTAACCAACTCATCTGGAATACGTTCTTATATTGTAGTGCTACTTCAGGACAAGCAAAGGGCAGAGTCACTTAAGGAAGAGAAGCACTTGAATCAGAGGATACCTAGCATTCTATTCCTTGGCTTGAAGGAATAGAATGAAGGTCAGACAAGGAAGTTAGCATGAACAGCAATGCCTGGGAAGGTTATTATTTCCTTTATAGAAATACTGTACTTTTGAGTTCCAGGGCGTTCTTAACTTTATCCTAGTGTCATGGCTGTTGCAGGAAAGCAAATCATGTTGGCTTTGTAGTGGTGCATACACTGCAGCTTTCTTCAGTACTCAATGCAGTTGTAGATGCTGCCACTCTTGTCCTCACTTTGTTCCCTTTTGTCTCATCAGCTAACATACTTAATCTGGTGTGACTTCTCCATCTTCACCTTTATCACACTTGGCTTTCTTTTCTTTTTTCTTTTTAATTTGTTATTTTTAGTTATATATGATAGTAGAATGCATTTTGGCAAATTATATGTACATAGAGTATCCTTACTCTGTTAGGATCCTACTCTTGTGTTTGTACATGATATGGTGTCACCCTGGTCATGTATTCAAACACAAGGCTAGGAAAGTTATGTACATTTAATTTTACTGTCCTTTCTATTCGCCTCCTCCTTCCTTCCTTTGTTCCCCTTTGTCTAATCCAATGGACTTCTATTTTTCCCCTCCCCACCCTCTCTTGTTTTGGGTTATCAGATCAGTGAGAACATTTGGCCTCTGGTTTTGGGGGATTGGCTTAAATCATTTAGGAATGATATTCTCTGGTTCCACCCATTTACTGGCAAATAATACAAATGGTCAACAAATATATGAAAAATGTTCAATATTTCTAGAAACTAGAGAAATGCAAATTAAAACTACACTGAGATTCCATCTTACTCCAGTCAGAATGGCAATTATGAAGAATACAAGGAACAATAAATGTTCACGAGGATGGGAAGAGTAAGGTATTCTTATACATTGTTGGTGGGACAGCAAACTGGTGCAACCACTATGGAAAGCAGTATGGAGATTCCTCAGAAAACTTGGAATGTAACCCTCATTTGACCCAGTTATCCCATTCCTCAGTCTATTACCAAAGGACTTAAAATCAGAATATTACAGTGATGCAACCACATCTATGTTTATAGCAGCTCAATTCACAATAACTAAACTATGGAACCAGCCTAAGCACCCTTGAGCAGATGAATGGATAAAGAAAATGTGGTACATATATATATACACAATGGAATACTACTCAGTCATAAAGAGAAATGAAATTATGGCATTTGCCAGCAAATGGATGGAATTGGAGACTATCATGCTAAGTGAAATAAGCCAATCTCCCCCAAACCAAAGGCTGAATGTTCTCTCTGATATGCAGATGCTATCAGGGGAGTATGAAACAGTAGAAGTATTTTGGATTGGACAAAGGGGAATGAAGGGAAAGGAGGGGAAATGAGAATAGGAAAGACAGTAAAATGAATTGGACATTACTTACTATGTTTGTATGTGAATACATGACCAATGTAATTCCACATCATATACAACCAGAAGAATGGGAAGTTATACTCCATATATGTTTAATATATCAAAAAAATTGTACTGTCATATATAACTAATAAGAACAAATTTAGAAAAAAAGAGAATTAAAGAAATTTAGGTAAAATTAAGTAATAGGGTTTGAATTTGCACTTGATCAGAAAGAAATGATTTATATATTACTTAGCCAAGAAAAATCTAATTTTTTTTAAATCTATTTCATTCTAATCATAATGTGAAAATGATAAAAGAGTTTATTCCTTGTAGAATCTTCTGGATTTGGTTAGCACTAGCATATGAGTATGAAAAAAAATTCACTTATGAAGAATATTAAAGGAATATTTACATTTCACAGATGACTTGAATTTGTTTTTATGTCACATACTCATTTAATCAGCTTTTCATAATTGGCCTGCTTTGTCTTTTTGTTGTTGTTGTTTATCTATTTGTCATTGAATAGCATGGCAAAGCAATTTATGCCTCTTACAAGGCAAGAAGATATATTTTCTGCCTAATCTTCTAATGGATGCAAACCTGAATGCAAGAAGAGAGAAACGTTTTGAAAAGGACAAGTATTCAGATATTTTATAACCTCTGACCGACCTCAGTACCCCAATGGAACAATTATATTGTTCCAAATGGAGAAAAATTCTTTAAATGATATTGTAGCCTCAGAAAAAAGTGGTCGAATAATTTGAAGAAAGAAAAAAAAAGCTTTCTAAGAGGAGGAGTGATTTAGGCTTCAAAGATGACTGCTGGTTGATATTGAGATTATAAAGTCAGATGTACTTGATGCTATAATTCTCTACAAAGTTAATTCACTCTATTAGCTTCTCTCTTCTTGCCACATATTCTATTCTGAATTAATTGGACTTCCATCTGACATCTGATTGTTAGGTCTGGTCTCTGACCGGGAGTGGTCTTCTATTGTTCCTCCCTTGTCTATTCCTGGTTTCTTTACTACCATTGTGCTGGGTGGGTCTAGAAATCCTCTGTGTCCCAAATCACCTGCATACTGCGGGTTTGTCCTAGAATGGCTACTCCCTTCCCATCTATTACTCGCCACTGCAACAATCAACGTGTAGAAAAGAAGCTGAACAAAGGAAAACAAAATCATAGTGATTTTCTCTCTCTCAAAAAAAATAAAAAAATAAAAAGTCTATTGGCAGCAATCTTCTTTCAGAGTTCCATTGTCCATTCTCAACAGCTACCTTGACAAGGCCCCTTCACATTGTTTTCCTTTCTTTCTTTCTCTTGTAGAAAGTAATGCAGGATCAACATAAGGAGATCTATGAATTTTACTATATTGACAATTAAGAAGCACAATTTCAGAGTAAGAAGGTTAGTTTTGACGTCCATTTGAGAAAAAATGGGGGAAAAAAGGAAGGGCTATGTCAGGAACTCCATTAAAAAAGAAATAAATGAACTTTGAGAAGGCTAGCATATATAGAATTGAGGAAGGAAAAAACAAAACAAAACTGAATATCCAGGGCCTAATACAGTGGCATCCAAAATTTTTCTAAAAGAACCTTGAACATTTTTTAGTATCTGATTATATTTCAGAAAATTTTTAAAACATTTTTATTCATTTACTCAATATGTTTATAAAGTATTGAAAATAGAGTAATCATTACAAAACAGAGAAAAAGAAATAAATTTCCGCCTTTGAACAGTTGTGGTCTGGCATGCAGACAGACCTTCAGACAAACCATTACTGGAATATGATCAATAATATAATTAATGAGGCAGCTCCATTGGCTCATTGTTTCCAGCTACTTTTTGCCCAATTCTGATTTTTCATCTTATATGCATTACTCATTCTGGCTTTAGGTTCTAGGCTTAGAGACAGCATGTAGACTGCACCCTTTGATTCAATGTGTCCTCTATCCAGCTAGCACCTAGTGCAGGGTTCTGCTCAAAGGCTTGTTGTCAAAATGCCCAAAGCTTCTAAAGCCACCCCAGAGACAGGGTGTTATTGCAAAGCTATCTTCTTATGGATCTCAGAAAGAAATCAAGGGAACTGATTAAATAGTGACTGCATTTTTGCTGCGGAATCACCTCCCTGAGAATCAGTGGGAAGTAAATTACAGGAAGGAAACCTGCAGGGAAAGTTAGTCTTGATTAGACATCACTTTCACTGACCGCTCAAAGGGAAGCCCAGTGCTCAGCAGTGGCACATTTTGACACAGAGCATAGGAACCATGTGAGCTATGCCTGACAGAAAAATAACTGGTTACAGGAATTGGATTGGGCTTCCATTTGAGCAGGGACAAGAAAGCTTGAGGATTCATTCATAGGTTGGTATTTTAGAAGGAAAATATGAAGTTATGATATGGGGAGAATGTTCCTTCCCAAACAAGGGGCCAGGTCGGTGTACTGATAATACACTATTTTTTAAAATTTATCATTTAATTTCTAAACGATTTAATTACAAAATTTTTGCATAAATGATATTGCTATAAGAGCCAAATGATGCAGACATGTACAAAGTAAAAAATTATATTTACCCCCTGTTCTTTTCCTCAAAGGTAACTTCCAGAAACTGTTAGATATGTGTAATTCTAATCTTTCATTTCTCTAGATATACTGTATACAATTCAGTGTGTATGTGTGTGTGTGTGTGTGTGTGTGTGTGTGTTGCTGGAGATCAAACCTGGTACCTCCTGCATGTTAAGTAAGTGCTCCACTACTGATCTACCCCCCAGCCTGCACAGTGGATTTTTAAAATATATACAGATGTGATACTAAATTTATACTGCTCTGTAATTTCCTTTTCATTTAGATCACCAAGTGAGAAGCAGAACTTTAAGCATGCTAGTAGAATATATGAGAATTTATATTGAATTAATTCAAATTCAAAGCATAGTTACCTAGGCTAAATAGTTACCTGGGAAATTTCTTTGGTGTTTCTTATTTGAAATCAGTTACAAACAGGAAATGGTTAATCATGGAGCTTGATCCAGAATAGATACTTAATAAATACTGGTTGTTCGATTATATTCAATTAGTTTCATGTAATCTGATGTTACATGTGAACGAGAGAATACTCCTAGTTAATCTGTGTATAGCAAGATATCATCTAAGGCAAGTCAGTCTCAGTTTATCAATTAGCCTACTTACCATGGCCATTGAACAAAACCCATCCACTATGATGAGCCTTTTTTACGTCAGCATTATTGGAGGTGGGAAGTCATTTTAAACTCAATAATGAGCTCAACAGTAGTAACCAGTTACATTTGTAGAGTCCTTTGCTGTTTAGGAGACATTTCACATGCCTTATTCTGTGGAACACTCACACCAGCTTTGTAGGCAGGTCCCACTCCCATTTTATAGGGAAAGAAACTGAACTTATGATAGTTATTTATTACGTCAAGGCACTGAGTACAAAAGAGTGAAAAAGCTGAGACTCAGATATCCTTACTTCAGATTCAGGGTTCCTCTGTATGTTCTTTCTTGTACAAATTTTACTGTCCTGAAGAACACTCTCATTTTTAAAAAATTGATTCTTACCTTAAGAGCTGTTTATACAGGATCTGAGAGGGCACTAGGATCTCTGTTAACATAAAATAACAACTTAGTTGTTATTATGAGGATATATGTACGTTACATCAGTGGTATTTTCTACCCCGGGATTCTCAGTGTATTGTCCTTTGACCAGCAGCAACAGCACCCCCTGGAGCCTTGTTAGAAAGGTAGATTTCAGGATCTCTGGGGTTGGGGTGCAGCAATCTGGGTTTAATAAACCCCTTAGACCATTATGATGCACATAAAATTTGAGAACCACAGTTTTGTTCTGTAAACTGGCAAAAGATAAATAAATTGCCACTCAACTCTAAGCAACTACCTGTTTGAACCTCTGTGTTCAAACATCTTCCTATTGAGGTAAAAAGATCTACCCTCTTCAGAGATCAAACAACAGCCTTCCCACGTGAAGTATTAACAGCTGCTCTGTGTCTGGTATAGGTCTGGTCTGGGTCCAAGCTTATTGTTTCCAGGTACAGTAGTATGATATTTTCTCTTAATATATTATCTGTATTTCTTGCTAGACTAAAACGTTTGTTTTTTTTTTAAATCTCCTCAACATATTCCCCTATTATTTCCCATTTATTACATACCAACATAAAATAATTTTATGTTTTTAAATTATTAATTCAATTCTAGGAGCTAAAATAGATAGAGCTAGATGAATAGATAGATAAATAGATAGAAACAACAAATGAACAAAAAGAAAATGTCCTAATCCTAAAGCAAGGCAGTTATTTTCGTCAAACAAAATGGTTTCTTTTTGGTGACTAACTGAAAGTAGGATGGAGAAAGAGCATGGGGAAAAAAAAAAACCTAAAAATACAGGGCTTTGCTCAATACTTTTCACATAGCATGTTATTATTTGAATCTGTTATTATTTGAACTGACCTTGAACTTGGTTAGCATTGCAGCAGAGACCTGAGAATATCCTCACACCACCCTTATTTGGCTCAGCTTCTTTTTCAGGTGTCTAAGAGGTCTGGGGATTCTTCTAGATACTCTGCCCTCAGCCTACTGTGAAAATAATGCCAAGGGAAAAGTCCACTAGTAGTTGTTTCTAATAAGTTAGAGAAGCTTCAGCTTGTTATATGAAGATTGTCAACTGAAGAAAATATTAATTGTTGAGTGAATGAATGAGCAAATTTACGAGAAACCCAGATTCTGAGCAGCATGTGTTTTTCTGCTATGGAAATAAATCAGCCAAAGATGTGTGGTCTGTAGAAACTTGGATGTGATTTCTGTTCAGGTGAATAAAATACAAGCTAACATTAAATTGTTTGCTTTTCCTTCACACTGAGCAGGTGTGAACCTGGTGACATAGGGCTATATATCTGAATGAAATCACAACAATGGAAAATCTGCACTACATAACAGCATAATGTAATCATGTTGCTGCCTGGGAAAAGATTAATCCCTAATCAC
Source organism: Geosciurus inauris (assembly GCA_004024805.1). NCBI lineage: Eukaryota > Metazoa > Chordata > Mammalia > Rodentia > Sciuridae > Geosciurus > Geosciurus inauris. The sequence continues at coordinate 42,341 of PVHX01005029.1, read as the reverse complement.
AGTACAATTTTTAATTAAAAAGAAGGTGGGAACTAGATGAAAAAAAATTAGGGATGTTCAGTAAGCTACTGATCAAAGCCAAACATTAAATTAAAATGTTTTCTATGAAAATATGAATCTGCTTATGCAGATTATCCCACTGAATTATTCCACCATCTGCAGAATTCAAGCCTTTTTGCTTGACTCATTTGTTACAAGTAGCTTATCAACAATAGCACCCACTATTAACATAAATGAGAGAATCTTATAAGATGATAGAAAGAGACAATTGAAAAGTCATACCCTGTTGGAAAATTAAAGAAACCGATTCAGCAGACTATGCTCTTTATGAAACTCTGCAACATTCCTGATCCCTCTATATTTTTGCCCAAAATAAATGGTAATGACATTATAGAGATTATTGAAACATTTGAGGATACTCTTTGTTGGTCTAGTGATAATTTCAATGCAGAAGTGCATAACGATGGAAACCAGCTGGATGAGTAATCTGTACTCCTAGTGTTTCTCATTACATGGACATTGAGAAAAAATTTAAAATCATATTTTTTATTTAAAACATTTTGAAAAACATGCCTTAAAAGACCAAATATTCATAAAATGATGACTATATTGTACACCAGCAGACCTTCTTCTTCTTAAGCTTTAATTTATATGATAATGAATTGTTCAGAAAAAAATACAGGCATATTTTCATAAATGGAATTTGCATGTATGTCCCTGTGATCTATGTCTTTTTAGTTTGAGGAAATAAAATGAATATACAGAGGTATCAAGGAGATTTTTATTTTTGTACCTCTCCTTCCATCTATTCTGTTTTACTGCTATTTTTCTAGCATCTATCTTTATATGTACACTTGAGAAACTAAAAAGCAAATTCTTTAAGATTCCAAACTTCCTTCTAAAAGAAGTGCCACGCATTAATGAAAATTAACTTTGGTGAGGTCAAAACTGGGTTCAAATTAGGGTTTTGGGGTAGCCAGAATTCTACATGAAGCCCTAAAAACCTAGCGGGCAAGAGAAAAGACTATCATATGCACGAGCAATGCTGAAAAGAGTTTGGAGTGTGTACTTATCAAATTATTTTAACTTTGTGTGATTTTCAGGTGCCAAATGAAGCAATTCTTCAAGAGCACAAAAATTTCTCCCACATGCTGTCTCTAGCATGACTACTATTGACAGTTGGCTTCCTTTTGGACTGCAGTTTCTGCAAGGAAAAACTGTTAATTTTTGAATGGATGAATGTGGCAGATAAGAATATCAGGGAAACTACTTGGTTATTATGGAATAGATTCCTGTTGGCATTCAATGGAAGGCCCAAGTTACAGACCATCTCAGAGAGATGTAGATAATGTCTTTTGGAATCTCACTGTGACCTTCTCCTATGGTGAGTGAGTCCATGACATCTGGAGGAAATCTTAGTGATAGTTTTGGTAGGCCCCCATAATCAGAAGTAGGGAGAAATGGGAAGTTTGGGTGAGATTTACGCCTGCAGTTACTGATAGCAACAGAGGGAGAAAGATGTCACATGATAAAGACGTTGAATGTAGTCATTAGATCTGAACATAAAGTTATATAACTCAGTTCAGCCAAGTTTATTACATCAGAAGAATGCAAAAGACTAAGCAAAAACATTGAACAGGATGGGGAACATAAGGCTGGAAAACAACACATTAACAATATTTAAAGTTTGTAAACATCTCCAGGGATCAAATCAAATTATTTTTAAACATTGAATTTCAAATGATAGAGTTCACTTTTACTTTTAAAAATTCTGAATAGTAACTGGACACAGTGGTACACTGTGATAAGCCCAGCTTCAGCAACAAAGCAAGGCACTAAGCAACTTAATGAGACTCCTGTCTCAAACAAAGAAAGGCTGGGGATGTGGCCCAGTGGTAAAACCCCTGGTTTCAATCCCCAGTAGCAAACATATACATTCTGAATAGTTGGTGGTTAGTGTTATTTTAGCATCCCTTTGATTCCTGAACTCTCTAAAATAAAGATGAAGAAGTGCATATCTTGTTAGCCAAAAGCTAGAAAATGTAAATCATCAGGATGGTCAGAACTGAAACTTATCTATAGTCATTTCAGACATAGCACTACACACAGAAAGGGGTTTGTAAGCAGACTGTGTTAGCAATCCTATTCTGGGATGCAAAGCATTAATTATAAGCCTAGAACAAAATAAATAGTCAGTGTTAGCTTACATTACAAAAAGCTGAACGAAAGCTGCAGATAGCATGGGTGAAGAGCTCAACTAACTCCCTAACTGAAGATGAGTTCTACATGTTGGGGGATAAAAGGGATTTTGGAATGCTGTGCTTGATTTTCTTCCAGAAACCTAGAACCACAGTGTGTTTGTCCAAATACTGCCAATGTATGTATCTGTGAACACTAACATAAACATCTTGATAACCTATACACAGAAATGAAATGCACCTTTGATTTTATAGCAGTCTTCAAATGTATAAAGACATTCAGATTTTTTTTAACAAAACATAACTAATTTTTTCCTGCTCTGATTTGGATTGTAAAATGTGGTTTTAAACTTTAATCAGGGAATGAAATAGTACTGCTTTACTCTTCTCCAATTTTCCCGACATAGCAAATGGCAATTTTATTGCTTAATATCTTAACATCCTGAAGTTCTTAAGAACCAATAGGAAGACTTATTACTTAAGTCTGGGTGAAGAAGTTTACAATTTTCATAATTCAGTGACCCAAGCAGGTTGTGGGAATGTTATTTTTATTAATTTAACACCTCAGAGATATGGTTAACTGAGAACATAGTTTTGAAGAGTTTTAAATTTAGCAAAAAACTCTATAGTAAATTTCACCACATAAGAAATTGCACATTGGGCTGGGGTTGTGGCTCAGTGGTAGAGCACTTGCCTAACATGTGTGAGATACTGGGTTCAATACTCAGCACTGCATATAAATAAGTAAAATAAAGGTCCATCAACAACCAAAAAACATTTTTTAAAAAGAAGTTACTCATTAAGATGTACATGAAACTTAAAACTTGAGAATAGTCTATCTGTAGATAACACCTTAAATCTCTCATATCAAAACCAGTTATGTAAGAAGCATTTGCTTTTGTAGGTAATTGAAACACTGGGCTAAATTACATAGTAATATACTATGTAGCCAAAAAGTGTTAATAGCTTTCCTGCTAAACAATTTTTAAACACCTCAAAATCGTATGTCACGGGGCTGGGATGTGGCTCAGTGGTAGAGCGCTTGCCTAGCATGCATGAGGCACTGGGTTCAATTCTCAGCACCACATATAAATAAAAGAATAAAATAAAAGGTCCATTGACAACTAAAAAATATTTTTAAAATAATCGTATGTCACTTACATACATTGATCTTAAAGTATGCTACTTCTCTAAAGACTAAAGTTTCTTATAATGCAGAATTTTTAATTAATGAGAAAACAAACATCTTGACAGATCATCAATTACACAAGCAAATGCTGAAAGAACATGTAAGAATTAAATTTACATAGAAAAACAAATGAATGATAAATGGATTCCTGGAAGTGCTTCAATAAATCTAACTTATGTATAACATATAAAACATTTTGTAATTTCAAAATTAGGGGTGGAATTTTATGTTCCTAATTAAAGTAAAACTTTCAAAATTAAATACAATAACTAAATTTTATTGCAGTGATTTTACTGAAAGCAGGAAGGCAGCATTCAATGTTAAAGTAGGCAGAGAGTCTTTCTATCCCTAAATGTATTCCAGAATCCCACTTCCTTCTTGTTCTGTCACTTGACGTGACTATAATTTTTCTAGGACTGTGGAGCTTAGTTTTTCGAGACAGTTTGGGGAAGAAAGGACTGTGAGCTTCTTGAGTTTCAGGATCATCTTATTTCATCTTCCTATCAGAGTTGCTTAGCTCTAGGACATGGACATCTCAAATACACTTCATCCATTCATTTAAAAATATTTGTTATATGTATATAAATGTTCTCAGGATCAGTTACAGGTACTCAGAGCATATCTATGAAAAAACAACAACAAAATTTCCACCTGTGTCATGGATTTCATACTCATATCTTTATTTACTGTGCTTAATAATTTTAGAATGTTTATTGAATGAATGACAAAGGAATGGCCTTTTGGGAAAACAAACAACATAAAGGAAGAATTTTGAAATTCTGCAATTATGATCATTTACCATTATCATTGTGAGGAAATTATGGGGTGTCAATAAAGCATACAAGTTTCTTTGCTTGAGTAATATTTTGGGAAAAATGTAGCCACCTAACCCCCTCATTTAGGTTGAAATCCAATCTATGTCTTACAATATACAAATTAGAAAGAAAGAAGTAAAATTATCTATTTTCAGATGACATTATTTTATATGCAAAATTCTTTATTACACTGCAAGAAACATTAAAACTAACAAATTCAATAAAATTACCATATACACAATTATGCAAAAATTAGTTGCATTTTTATACATTAACAATGAGCAATCCATAAAATATCATTAAATAAACAATCTTATTAACATAGGAACAAATAACCATGGAAGTTAATGACTCATGCATTGAAAACTACAAATCACTGGTGAAAGACACCAAAGAAGACACAAATGAAAACATCCTGTGTTCACAGACCAGAAGACTTAATATTGTTAAAATGTCTGTACTACCTAAAGTGATCAGCATTTCAATGCAATAAATAAATACATAAATAATCCTTAAATTCACATGCAACTACAAAGCCCCTAAGAATCTAAAACAATTTTGAACAAAAAGAACAAAGTTGGAGGAATCAAACTTCTGATTTAAAAATATATCACAAAGTTCTGGTATTTAAAATAGTATGGCACTTGCATAAAAATGGATGCATAGTCCAATGATTCAGAACAGAAAACCCAAAAATAAATTCATGCATCTACAGTCAACTAATTTTCAACAGGGTGCCTAGAATGTACAAAGGCAAAAGAACAATCTCTTCAACAAATAATCTTGGAAAAACTATATATTCACAAGCAAAATAATAAAGTTGAACCTTTTTATCTTATACCATGCACAAAAATCAACTCAAAAGAGATTAAAGATTTACATGTTAGTCTTGCAACTATGAAACTCTTAGAAGAAAATATATGGGAAAATCTTATGACACTGGACTTGGCAGTGATTTCTTGGTTATGATACTAAAACTACAAGCAAGAAAAGCAAAATAAAACAAGTAGGAAATAACTACATCAAACTAAAATGTTTCTGCATAGTAAAGAAAAGAATCAACAGTGAAAAAATCAGCCTTCAGAATGGTTGGAAAAATATTTTCCAACCATATATCTGATCAGGCTTTCATCTCAAAACTAGGTAAGGAATTCCTACAACTAAGTAGCAACAACGATAATAAAAACCCACTAAAATATTCTGCCTTCAAAGAATACGTACAAATGACCAACAAGTATCTGAAAAAAATACTGATCACTGGTTCAAGGAAACATATCCCAAAACCACACTGAAGCCTTTCATGGAGTGCTCACCTGTAATCTCAGCAACGCCAGAGGCTGAGACAGGAGAATCTCAAGCTCAATGCCAGCCTGGTCAACTTAGAGAGACCCTATCTTGAAATCCTCACATCAACATTGCATCGAATACTATCAATTAAGGTTTTGCAGAGGATGAAGTGAAGGATTATAGTGGCTAACTATATTAGGCACTAAATAAGAAAGGTAAATGAGACACTCTCTCATTACCAAGAAACAGGATCTGTGGTGGGAGGTGGAAATAAACAGACCACTATCAGTTGCTGTCATAAATGTTATAATACAGAAAAATATAGCACATTGTTGGGTGTGAACACCTCTAATTTCCATTGGTAGAGAGATGGTCAGAACAAGCTCAGGAGAGGAAGTAGTTTTTAAATTTAATTATGAAATGGCAAAGGTTTGTCCAGAGGAAAAGGGTGGAGGGAGGCAAAGCGGTCCAAGGAGACAGAACTGATGGTTAAGGCCCGAGAGAGAAAGAAAGGGAGGAAGGCAGGTGATTTAGAGGGTGCAGATTTTAGTGTAACTTGACTATAACTTGAAAGGGGGAAAACGTAGGGCAAGAATGAGAAGGGTGTTATATATGGCATGCCAAGAACTTGGGCTTGTTCTTGGAAGCTGTTGATAACGCACTAGATGATTTAAACATGTCTTATTTACGCTGAAAAGAAACATATCCGTTAATTGAGATTTTCATCATTAATCATGTTGAGTTAAATGACCAAATTTAATAAAGGCCACTTAATGTCAGGAAAAGAGTGCTATGTGAGGTGGGTAAAAGGGCCATTGACATTTGACTTCTTACGTAACATTGCCATTTTTTGGTTGGGAAATATTAGTGCACTCCCTTTCAGGGGCACATGCAACTATATTTAATGCAAGTACCTCATCAGTGTAACATGGAAAAAACTATCTTGTTCTCTTCCATACTGTCCACCCAAGACACAAACATATCTCTTAGTTTCTTCATTTAGAGTTTAGATAATTTGATCCCTCTGTATTTGAAACAGTTGCAATGCCATATAAGGTTATTATCCCCTTGTTAAAAATTATCCTTGGGATTAACAAAATAAACTGGAACTCAACTGAAATATTTGGTTCTGTTGCAAGAAAATTCAATGCTTAAACTTTGACTTTAAATTAATAAATGCTTTAATCATAATGTATTTAAAAATACTAGCCTATAACAGTGGTTGGTAATAATATTGATAGTCAATTTCACATGTCTAAATGCTCCTAAGAAGTATATCATATCAAAAGTTAGTATAACATACGTTTTTAAAAAAATTATTTATTTATTTATTCTACTTAGATATACATGATAGCAACATGCATTTTATTCATTGTACACAGATGGAGCACAACTTTTCATTTCTCTGGTTGTATGTGATGTAGAATCACAACATACATGCAGTCATACATAAAGCTAGGGCTATAAAGTATAACATACTTTTATACTGTAAGAATATATTTTTACACTGAAGCTTATGTCTTGAATTCACATAAAAGCCTCTTACACTTATTTTCACTTTAATGTGACTAAAATACATAGATGATATGTATATAGACCAAAACTGGACAGTCATGAATAGAGTATGTAATGTAATAATACTTCTTTAAAATATTTTATAATAACAAACACTTAGAAAAATGTTGCTCTTGCTTTTCCTAAATAAGTTGCTTTGCACAATCTAATAAAAACACAATTAGAGTTAGAACTTAAGACAACAGTATGGAAAAAAATATGTGGGGCTACATCTTGAGGAGTGGAAGCAGGGGAAGTAAGTGGTGGTAATGGCTGGATTCTCAGTCATTCTTAACACTGACAAAAACATAGATTCAAGATAAGATAATCGTTAATACAAAAGAAACAATGCATACAGCTAACAATAAAGAGCAGAATAAAGAAATTGGACTGTGTAGCTGATAAAACAAAAATAAGAAAATAAGACTATATGAAATATACACAATAGAACCAACAGAAGAAACTGGATGAATAAATTATTATTTGGATAAATAAATTATTATTTATAATAAATAAATAATTATTTATTATAATAAATATTAATGGGATAAACTCTTTTGTTAAATTACCAATATAAAATTGTATTAAGAAATATAAATAGTTATCAGATGCCAGATAAGACATGCCTAAAATTAAATGGCATAGAAAAGTTGAAAATACAGAAATAAAAAGAAGCTATAATAGACAAGTAAAACATTTTTAAAATATCAGAAGTGACTGCTGACCAAAGAGTAAGAGAAATAGAATTCAAAGCAATGAGATGGTCAGAACAAGCTCAGGAGAGGAAGTAGTTTTTAAATTTAATAATGAAATGGCAAAGGTTTGTCCAGAGGAAAAGGGTGGAGGGAGGCAAAGCAGTCCAAGGAGACAGAACTGACGGTTAGGGCCCAAGAGAGAAAGAAAGGGAGGAAGGCAGGTGATTTAGAGGGTGCAGATTTTAGTGTAACTTGACTATAACTTGAAAGGGGGAAAACGGAGGGCAAGAATGAGAAGGGTGTTATATATGGCATGCCAAGAACTTGGGCTTGTTCTTGGAAGCTATTGAGACATAGATTTATAAAATTCAGAAAATGAACATACAAATCATAAATTTTTTTTTGGTACTGGAGATTGAACTCAGGGGCACTGGACCACTGAGCCACATCTCCAGCCCTATTTTGTGTTTTATGTAGAGACAGGGTCTCACTGAGTTGCTTAGCGCCTCGCTATGGTTGCTGAGGCTGGCTTTGAACTTGTGATTCTCCTGTCTCAGCCTCCCTAAGTGCTGGGATTACAGGCTTGCACCACCGCGCCCAGCTCATAAATTTTTATATGCCAAAATTTACTGTGATTTTTAATCAAAATAACAATTTTGTTAAATATGACTAATAGTGCTATTCTTTCACTTATTAAAAATATTTATTTAATATCTGTGGTACTCCAAACAATATGCTAGTAATAGTAATATTAATAAATTATGCAAATTACACATTTTGAGATCTTTTTTATAATTTTTTCTTTTTTCTCAAAAACCAATAAATTGTGGTGAAACATACATTCAGAAGAGAGTTGATAACTAAGTGCATAAATTATCAGATATAGAAAAATAAGAATAAATAGTAAAAAAATAAAAAACTGTAGGATAATGAATCTGCTGAGAAAGAGATTAGGAAAACCATTCCATTCATAATAATTTCAAAAATAATAAAATACTCAGGATTAAATCTAACCAAGGGGAAACACCTCTACAATGAAAGCTATAGAACAATGAAAAATTTGAAGAAGAACTTAGAAGATAGAAAGACTTCCCATGTTCTTGTATAGGCAGAATTAATATTGTCAAAATGATCATATTATCAAAAGCATTATGCAGACTCAATGCATTCCCAATCAAAATACCAATAGCATTCCACACAGGACTAGAAAAATCAGCCCTAAAATTCATTTGGAACAATTAAGGACCCACAACAGCCAGAGCAATCCTGATCAAGAACAGCAACACTGGAGGTATCACAATACTGATCCCAAATTATATTGCAGAACTGTAGTAACAAAAGCATCATAGTATTGGCATGAAAACAGACATGAAGACCAATAGAATGGAATAGAAGACACAAAGGTAAATCCACATAGATATAGTCATTTGACACTTGAAAAAGGTGCTAGAAACATGTTGGAGAACAGACAGCATTTCAAATAGTGCTGGGGAAACTGGATATCCATTTATGGAAGAATGAAACTAAAGCCCTTTGACTCTACACAAAAGTCAACTCAAAGCAGATCAAAGACCAATGAATAAGAACAGAAGCTTGACAACTGATAGAAGAAAACATAGGGTCAACACTCCAATATATTGTCCCTGATGCCAACTTCCTCAAAAAGACCCCTAAAGCTCAAGAAATAAAACCAAGAATCAGTAAGTGGGAAGGTATCAAATTAAAAATCTTCTGTACAGCAAAGGAAACGAGCATGAAGACAGAGGCTACAGAATGGGAGAAAATCCTTGCCAGCTTCTCTCCCAACTGGGGATTTATATCCCGAATATATAAAGAACTCAAAAAACTTAACACCAAAAAAAAATCAAAGCAATAAATACAATAAAATAGGTAACAATTAAACAGACATTTCTCACAAGAGGAAATACAAATGGCCAACAAATATATGAAATATATTCAACATATTTAGCAATCAGGGAAATATAAATCAAAACTATACTGAGATCTCATCTCATTCCAGTTAGAATGACAATCATCAAAAATACAAATAATAATAAATGCTAATGAGGATGTTGGGGAAAGGTAACTTCATACATTGTTGATGGGACTGCAGATTAGCACAATTACCTTGGAATGCAGTATGAAGATTCCTCAGAAAACTAGAAATGGAACCACCATATGACCCAGCTATCCACTCCCTAGTATAAATCCAAAAGAAACTAAAACCAACATACTACAGTGACACAGGCACATCAATGTTTATAGCAGTGCAATTCACAATAGTTAAGCTATGGAACCAACCTAGATGCCCTTCAACAGATGAATGGATAAAGAAAATGTGGTATATATACACAATGAAATTTTACTCAGCCATAGGGATGAAATTATTGTGTTGGCTCGTAAATGGATGGGATTGGAGAACATCATGCTGAGTGAAATAAGTCAGACTTAGAAAATCAAGGGTTGAATATTTTCTCTCCTATGTAGAAGGAAGTTAGACCAAAATAAAGGGGGGAAAGGGAGAAAGATCTCATGCAAATAGGAAAGAGATCAGTGGAGTAGAGGAAGGGGATTGAAGGGGAGGGAGGAGGGACAAGAAAGGGAGGGAATGACAGAACTAAATTGACCAAATTTTTATGTACATATATGAATATACCACAGTGAATTCTACCTTTAAGTATATCTATGAAGCACCAATTAAAGATACAATAAAAAATAGAGGGAAAAGCAGTGAATAGAAGAAAAGGAATAAGGGAGAAGAGAGGAAGAAGAGGGAAAGGGGAAGTTCTAAAGACTGAATGAAGCAAATTACATTCCATGCATGTATGATTATGTCAAAGCAAAACCCACTGTTTTGTATAACAATTATGCATTTAAAAAATGGATTTTTAAATGGACTTGGAAGAAGAACTATAGAAAAATAAGAATGAATTAAAACGCATAAAAATGTAAAGCAGCCACATCAATGTTTATAGCAAGTTAATTCATAATAGCTCAGCTATGGAACCAAACTAGATGTCCTTCAACAAATGAATTGATAAAGAAAATGTGGTATATATACACAATGGACTATTACTCAGCCATAAAAAAAGAATGACTTTATGACATTTGCCAGTAAATGGATGGTTCTGGAGACTATAATGCTAAGCCAATCCCCCCAAAATCAAAGGTCAAATGTTCTCTCTGATATGTAGAAGCTAACACACAACAAGGTGGGGAGGGGAAGAATAGAAGTTCAGTGGATTAGACAAAGAGGAGTGAAGGGAAGGGAGGGAAATACTAATAGGAAAAACAGTGGAATGAATCCAACACAACTTTCCTATGTGAGACACCACAATGAATGTCCACATCAAGTACATAAAAAATTGTGATCTCAATTAGAATAAAATATATTCAATATTTGTATAAATATATCAAACTATATTCTACTGTCATGTATATCTAAAAAGAATGAATTTTAAAAGATCTATAAATTGGAGGATCTGAGATGAGATTAAAAATGGGGTGATACATCCTCCCTAATTTTTAAGTGTGACAATCTAATAACAAAGAGTGTTTGTGTACACCAAATGGGACATAGCTACACTCAAATATGATGAGTGATATTATTCTAAGATTTAAAACAATTTTAGATAAGGAAAATTTGAATCATCAAAGGTTTTTAAAGGGTTATTTGAATAGGCTAAAAATATTAAAAATTAATAAACTTTTAAAAAGAACAATTCTCACCATAAATTATCATATGCAGGTGGGTTAATAGGCAAATCTTTGGAAGAAAAGTTAATTTCTATGATACTATATTATTTTTAGAAATTGTAATATAACCTGACATATTTAGTTTATTTTATATTTTCTTTACCCTGAATCCAAAGTTTGATACCAAATAAACCCCACCTTTATCATTCTTTACTGTGGCACCCAGTTGGTCAAGTCCCAGACATGGGTGCTATCCTTGCTTCCTCTTCTTTATTCCTCACATGAAACTGAACATTAATTCCATGTACTCTACTTTCTAAATACCTCTAAAATTAGTATATTTCTTTCCATCGCTATCATTCCTTACTGTAGTTTAGGCCAATGCCATTTTGTACTCTCATCCATTTAACTGTAACTCAGATCCCTATGTGTGCTCTTGACCACTTCCCATCTACTTTCTAGCTGTGACCTTGGAGCTTTCTAAAACTTAAACATGACCATGTCACTTCCATGTTTGTCAGTAGTTTCCCATTGTCCTTTGGATGTAGTCCAATATCAAGCTCCTTTCCCAAACTTACAATCCTCTTCATGATCTGGCACCTGTCTGTATTTCATAAAGGGATAATTATTCTATCCTGCCACAGAGAGCTGAATTCTTAATTTCTGAAATATTGCTGAGCTAAGCCAATACTGGAAAGTGATGTCTTGTCCAAGAGGAGGAAGTTTTAACATCTAAAAGCTTCATAATATTTGATGATTTATCAAAACCCCCATTCTCTGCACTCTGATGTTATTATTCATCCCAACAGTTAGCAAAATTCTTGGAATATAGAGGACCCTGAATAAATATATAATGAATGAGTAATTGCATATGGTAAGCTTTCCAAGCTTCATGAAAAGCCTAGAACTCCTTGCACTGAACTCAAAGAGAGATACTATATGAAAAAAAAAAAAAAACCAGAATCAATATCCAGCAAACTCATCAGTAGACTCATCAGTGCTATAAAATAGGGATCTTTTCTGTTTTCTTAATTGTATATAATAGAATGTAACAATATGTTAAAAATTGTGGCTTGTGAAATCTAACAATCATACAGATTGTTTTGGATTAAAGAATTCACTGAAAAAGAACTTGGAAGCATATTTTTGCAATACTATTCAGTGAAATTCTATATTTTAATTTTGGAGAGTGCAGTTTGAGTCCATTTTGAAGAACTTTACTAAAAAAAATATATTGTAAAGAGTTATGTAGGATATGAGTGTCCATATCTCAGAAAAGGTTCAGAATGGTTTAAATAGATTTCCCTTTGTGACTTATTTTTCATTTAAACTGATTAATTTGTGTGATAATGATTGGAGGAATAGGCTGCCATTAGGCATTATTTTCAGGAGGTAAGCTAGATATTTTCTGTTTGTCACTGCAGATCCCTGGAGTGCTCCAAAGATTGAACTCTATAACCTTCATCAATTTGGGTCCTTATGGCTAAAGATGGAGAGTAGAGAGAGAGTTCAAGGAAGTTATTCGTCTAGCACTATACTTGTTTGTCTTCAGTACTGCAGTGACCATATTCTTCTTCCAAGAGTCACAACTCCTGAAAAAGCCAGCCTCTTACATTATAACCATAGCTCTTACCAGACCATGATGAGTGCTTCCACTCACCCCTTCAGGCCTGGAGATGATTTAGGCTCCCTAATATTGATATCCCTGGAGTGTTACCATTTCTTGTTCATTTTCCTACATATTTGCAAATATACTGCATATTAAAAATCTCCCCAATGGTCCACTTGGAGTTTTCTGACTGACATATAGGGCTAATAAATTAAGGGATAAACTTCAAACCATCATGGAGTAATTTATGTCTCTCTAGGTTTTCTCAGTGATTCTACACCATGAGAAACTATAACTCAAATATTTTTTTGATTCTGACATCCAAGCTTAACATTTTCCACTGAGATCTTCTGGAGTAAAGTTTTGCTGTTCATGTAAATTGCTTATGAAAGGATTTAACTTTAAGCCCTTTGGAATATCTTTGTAGATTCCTTAGAGTTTTAGAAAAGATCCTTGGAGAATTTTCCTGGCTTTGCATTTATTTGTATCAAAATGAGAATCAAGGAGACAGCTTAACTTCTCAGTTGTGGGGCATTTCAACATGTCTGCAACCAATTGTGGAATCAAAGAGAATATATTTGATGAGTCCTCTTTGCCTCAGCAACCTTGAAATCTGTTCTTGCCATTCTATTTATTCTGACTCAGGGGCAGCAACACTGACAGTTGAAGGAGGAATACTTACTTTTAACTTTTTCTTGGACAGATAGAGATTAAGATTATCATGAGCATGTTGGGATGCTATAGGCATTAGATAAGCCTACCAGAGGTTAGAGGATGGTTGAGTTTATTTTTTATAAAATAAGTAACATTTGAGTTAAAACATCAAAGATGAATGCTTTATTATTACTATAGAGATATTTTTAGTGATATTATTAGTGAGAGGGTCAGAGACATTGAAAGGATGGCAGTAGACAATGGCATCAGAGTGAATAAATAGAAATATAAGTAGTGTTTAGAAGATAGAACTTAAACAGATCAGTTTGAAGCAGAGTTTTATTTTTTAAAATTAGTAAAAAAATTTGTTACGATAGACTAGAATATAATCAACGGTGAATATATTAGTCAGGGTTCTCTATATATAGGTATGGATATAGATACAGACATTTATATAGGTCCATGAGAGGAGATTTGTTAGGGGAATTGGATCATGCAATTGTGGAAGTTAGCCAGAGATAACAGGATGCTGGTAGTGGGGTTCAGTTCAAGTCCAAAGGCCCTAGAACTAGGCAAGCAGATGATGTAACTTTCACTCTAAGGACAAAGGCCTGAGAACCCAAAGGGCTGATGCTGTAAGTCTAGGAGTCCAAATGATAGAGAGTCTGGAGTTCTGATGTCTAAGAGGAGAAGAGTGTTCCAGCTGTAGGAAAGAGAGAGAGGAAAGCAGAAAAAAATTAACTTTTTTTTTCCTGATTCTGGGGCCCACTCTATTGGCCACCCACACTGATGACTAATCTTCCCCACTCAGCCCAACTCATACATCTATCTCCTCTGGAAAAATGCTTACAGAAGCAACCAGAAATAATGCTTTTTTGGTTTTCTAGGTATTCTCAGTTCCCTCAAGCTGACACCATTGTAGTGAGTGTGAAGATAATATTGGTGATATGAAAGTATGGCTCAGGATGAATGGAGGAGACAAAGACTAGTACTGTTACAGTGACCTGGGCACGAGGCAATATGGGTCCAAACTGGTCCAGTTGCAGTGGGAGACCGAATGAGAAGAAAGCACTAAGTAAAAATCAGATCAAAAGTAATTAATAAAATTCAAACAGAGGCAGATGGTTTTAATTTCAACTCTTTTAATGCTCCAGTTCACTCATATAGACTTTACTATGTTCATTTATTTTCCATGTATATATTTTTATTCTTTCTTAAATGATGTTTTATAATTGTAATATTTTAGAAACATCTCCAAATTTCATAAAATATTAGAAAAAAATTGACAGAAATGATAACATAGTTTGTTTTGTCTATAGTCTTTGACTTCTTTCAGAAAGATTGTAAGTGTATCACATTGACTACACAAATATTGATTGCTTAATTGTATGTATAAAAGAGGCAGTTACTATAGCGCTTACAAACAGGCAAAAATTAGATCACCATACTCCCCGTGATAATGACCTCATCTCCCTTTTGAGCCTATGACATACATACACTTACTTCATTAGACTTTCCTGCTAAGCACAAAGAAAAAACTGTGATCATTTTACATACAAATAAATATTGAACATTCTTTCTCAAAGAAGAAGTAAAGAGAATGTCAATGTTTTGAGAATAAAAAGTTTATAGCACTTAGTTTTTTTAAAAAAAATTGGTTTCCCAGTTACACTGAACATCCTATCAATGCAATAGTTATTAACAAATTTCTTTAAAATAAAATAATTGAAGTATCAACTCAGGTTGACATCTACTAAAACCACACTGGATTTATGTACTTTCATTTTTAATCAAGAATACCTCCAAAGTCAATGAAGAACTAAGCAATTATCTAATGAATTCATGCAGCAAAGAATATCAATTCTTACTTTAAGACAAAAATAATACTTTTTATCTTAGACCCATATTATAAGAGTTTATCAGCCTAATTTACCTTGATTATAACAATGATTAATATTTTATCTCCATATTTTACTGCTGGTGATTTTGATTTTGATTCGAAAACCTTCCAATGAAATGTATTTTAAAGAAATAAGAACTTACGTATCTATATATTATATGTAGTACTTACAAGTTTTTCATTTTGGCAAAATTAAATGATAATCTCTGATATCATTTGTGAAATATACCGGTAATTAAAATTTTGTTGTGATGTTTATGTAACTGGAAGAATCAAGTGCCTTGACTAGTTGCATTTCAGTTTTAACCTTTACAGAATAAATGAATTGAAACTAAGATATTTTAATTCTTATAAATTTGTTCAACAAATATTGACAGTGTTGGTTATGCGTACCTGTTTACTGCTACTGGGGAGAGTTAATTCAGTAATAAATAAAATACTATGCCACCCAGTAGGAACTGCAGTATTCATTCATTCATTCATTCACTCATTTTCATGTACAGATACTTAATGAATCCAATATGTACCAATCACACATAAATAATATAAAATAAAAACTTATAAGTAACTCAAGAGAGTAGCAGAGAGAGTTCAAGAAGAATTTAGAGAATTTTGGAATCTTGAATATACATAAATTTTTATTGACTTTTAAGAACATCATGCAATCATTTCATATTGTGCAACAGGGGCACATATGTAACAAGTAGAACTAATGAAAAATAAAATGATTAAAACTTTGATGAAAAATGAAGAAAAAAATTGAAATGATACAGTCATGGCTTTATTGAATTACTTCTAAATTTGTATGCAGGGCATTTTCATCACGAACAGGTGATATATGTATATAAAGTACAGAAAAACTGCAAATAACTTCCTTCATTATAGCTTTAAAACTGTGACTGGTCACCTGAATCTAAAACTTCAAGTACAAGGGATTAAGATCACATCTGAAATTGAAATTGAAAAATTTTCTATCATCTGCCATTACTCAAGCCACCTCAGGTCACAGTACTACATGTAGTTCTTCCTGTGTCATGGCAAGTGCTTCCTCCTTGTGAAAGTGGATTTGGAAGGCTTACCTGTTTGTGCTTTTGCCTTTTAAAGGATGAAGGCATGTGAGAGAGCTGGATGGGATACAATATATTTATAGCATGCTGGATCTGCATTCTCCTTGCCTCTCCTTACTCCCCTCTTGAGGCTTATGAATCATTTTAGAAGCTGAATACTGTTGAGCAATTTCATTTTAAAGATAAATTTGGAATTTACATAGTTGTTCATTCTCTAATGTAAGGCTCAAAAGAGGACCAATGAGAAGCCATATTTATTTTTAAAATGAATAGCTTTCTTTATCTTCTTCTGGGAAATATTTGCAGACAAAACTCCCAGAAATGAAGTTTCTCTATGAAAATTTATCTATTAGATGAGAAGGCCCTCTAATGGAATCCTCTGTCTAGATGACTGAGGTAGTTTTCAAATAATATATTGCTTATTAGACTGCTTTAAAAATTACCTTTTAAAATATCTTTTTTTAAGTTTAAAATTTTAATATATCTTATACTCCTTTTTGTCCCAATGGGCATACAATAATGCACCCATTTTTTTAATCATCAAAAGAAATCATTATTGAAGAAAGTTAAAGGATTGCAAATACATTATTAGACATAGCTGTTTATTGTGAAGTAGGTGAGTAAAATGTACGAACTTGCTATAAATCATAAGGTATTCCAAAGATTCTTCAGGAATCATTGTGGCTACATAGACTAGCACTGTCTCTGAAACAGAGTAAGTATGTAATGAACAGACACTGTCTTTAGAAACAGATGTTTACTTCTTATATAGGGAAAAGTTAGTCCTTCATTCCAGGCTTCTTTGGAGTTGCTTACAAATTACTCGCTGCATCAGTTTATGGAAACTAGAGACATTTTACATCTGTGAGGGTGAAAATAATAAACTTCCTTTCTCTTTCAAATAGTGACAAAAATAAGTTGCTTCTTTCAGAGAACACTTCACTAAAATTGCGGAGAAAACAGATTTCTCTTAGGTATTTATTTGTATTGGTACGAAGAATATATAAATGCATTCTTAGGGGAAGCAATTAAAATTTGAATGTTTACAGTAAAAAGTCTACTGTTTCTCTGTATTTAAAAAATAATATAATGTGAAGAACTTTCCTTGCCAGGATGTACAGATCTAGCTTTTTCTTTACTGTAGCATAAAAAGTACATAGTATAAATGTGCATTTATATTGTTCCCCACATTGTTCCAATGTATCCTTATATACTCTAAATACTACACACGGGTGATTAGTTCTTTAAGTCATGTACACATAAAATTGTCTCACTTGAGATGCATCCACATTTAAACTCCAACACCTTTTTCAGGATACAAATAGAGCCAGACTCTATTTGCCACTTCCTCAGTTGCTCCCTTTGTTGCAGATATTACTAGGCTATAGCATCCCTATTCTTGATTCACTTTAATAGCTCCTCGTCCCTACAAATGTCACATGGGTGCAGAACTCTACTATCCTCCATTTTTTAAAAAATATTTTTGTAGTTGTAGATGGACAGAATGCCTTTGTTTTATTTGTTTATTTTTATGTGGTCTAAGGATCAAACCAGTGCCTCACATGTGCTAGGCAAGCACTCTGCCACTGAGCTACAACTATAGCCCCAGCCCCTTCTCCTCATTTGTCATGAAGGTGACCATGCTCAGAATGCCCAGCATGAACTGCTGGGAAGCCTCCCTCACTTCTCTGACCCACAGCCTAGAGCTCCCTTCTCACAGAAAAATGGTGTAAAGTCACCCCTCACTTTCTTATTCTCTCTCCTTTCTCTCTCTATGCAGAGAACACGGGGGAGAGGGCAGGGAGGAGAAATTTATAAAGCAATTAAAAACTACAAGTCCTAAAAGTGTCATTATGGGAAGAACTTTTTAAATCAGTATGGGCTTTTTACATTGGGATAGTTATTTATTTGGATGCAGGAAATTGGTATGTTAGTGTAAAATTAATCACCCCAATTTCATCACACTATATATTTATTGAACATCTAGTAGCTTGAGGCTTTGGTTACATAGTCTCTTAAAGACAAAACGTATGAAATAAAGATAACAAGCTTAAATAATTATAAATTTTTTATAAAAGGATGACAATGAGAATCAGGAAATAGAAATTTATTTTTCAATGTTCCATTATGAGAGTAAGGAACCACAATCAATTCCAAATTCCTAATGAGCTATGGATAAAATATATCATGAAACAATATGCTTTCAAGTCAAACTTAGAAAGTCAAATGTGGAAGTTTGGGCTGCAGATGCAGTTCAGTGGTAGAATGGTAGAGTGCTTGCCTACTATGTGGGAGGCCCTGGGTTCTCCTGTCCCCACTGCAGAGAAGACAAAAAGCAAACAAAAAAGAAGTGGGGGTTTGTAAAATATATTTGTCTTTATTCATCAGTATTTTAAATAATGATTATACAATAAAATTTATTGAAGGGAAAGTAAAGGCAACAAAACTTACTTAAAAAGAAGATGGAGAATTCTCTAAGAGGGAGCAGGAGATTTCTTAAAAGGCTCGAAAACAACACTTTTTTTTTTTGGTACTGGGGATTGAACTGAGGTGTACTCGACCACTGAGCCACATCCCCAGCCCTATTTTGTGTTTTATGTAGAGACAGGATCTCACTGAGTTGCTTAGCACCTCGCTAAGTTGCTTAGCACCTCGCCGCTGCTGAGGTGCTAAGCAATTCTCCTGTCTCAGCCTCCCTAAGTGCTGGGATTACAGGCTTGAGCCACCATGCCCGGCTTTGAAAACAACACTTACAAGAACAATGATACTAGTGGATTATAGTACATTGACTTTGAAGAACTTATATTGTTAATAAAAAATAAATAAAAGTGAGAAGGAAAAAGGAAAAAGAAGAGGTAAGAAAATAGGAACTTTTCACTTTTTTTTCAACAGAAGAATGCCAGCTAGCACATGAAGAAGGAAAGATAAGATTAGAAAATCTCTGTTTTGAAACCTGTTCTGTAATGTGTACTTCAGACAAAGATCATAAATAGATATTAGGATTAGTGTGTGACAGGTTGTGGAGAGAGCACAACCACGTGGTCTTAACAAATTGCTCCATAGATTGCTTGCTAACACATTAGAAAGACCATAACTTTAGGAAGGGGAGGTCTAACAGTTACCACCTCCACAGAATGATGGAGCATGGTATCCATGAGACAATCAGACCTCATGTGTTCCCTAACACCATGCAATAAGGAGTCAATGGCACCATCACTATATTGGGTGCTGTTACAAATGTTTATCTTAAATCAAATTGTGAGGAAGTTGTCAAGCAAGACAATTTATCTGAATTAAAAGGGATAATCCAAGTAAGTATGTATAGATTGTTGATCTGTTCTTTATTTTAAAAAATATACACAACCAAATGCAATGTGTAATTTAAAAAAACTGAATCTTGGTGGATCCTGTTGCCATAGGATGCTATAAACAATGTACTGGGGACAACCAGGGAAATTTAAACAGGAATAATGATCAATGATTTTATAAATTTTTTGTTTACTTGGATGAGATAATGTTATTGTGGTATAGAAGAATGTCCTTATTCTTGCAAATGCATGCTAAAATGTTAAGGCAGGAAGTGATGGTATCTATAATTGCTTTGAAGTGATTCCACAATACCAAAATATAACATTTTCAAAACAAATACAATTTTTTTCTAACAAATATCAGTGGCAGAGGTAGAAACAGTAAGAAAGAAAGAAGGATGGAGACAACTGAAAGAGAATTAACCCAAGTTCAAAAGCACCATGCTTATAGAAAGCAGTAATCTAAGACAAAATTCACCCATTTAGTCATAGAATAGAAGTTTACTGAACTTAGTAAAACTTAGATACTGAACAGCTACTCTGTACCAGTTATATATTCTAGAAGGGTTAAATTGATAGGTAAGTTATGGTAATGAGAAATATAACCATGTGTTCTAATTTGGAAAAAAAAAATCAGAGTTTGCCTACTAGAAGGTCTTCCTACATTATCATCGGTTCCCTCAGAAAGAGATAGCTAATAGAATCCATCACAGAAAAGTCATGATGGACCTAGAAGAGCTCAGTGACCCCCAAGGGGCAGGAAATGGAAAGACTCTGGTCCTGAAAGGAATGGAGGAGTTCTGTAACATTAGGTGGGTAGTCAATGAAGATTAAGGAACTGGATCGTACTTCTCTGTGCAGACTTAAGAGGCTACTTGAATGAGCTCAGCTACAGGTCTGGTGGGCAGTATATTGGATTTCAGGTAAATGGAGAACCAAGATCCTGGAGTTAAGGGAATATGATAAAATGTCAAGCAAAAACCTATAATTGTTGTAAGTTTGCTGATATACCTGTGTACTAGCTTAGTCACTGAGGTCTCTTACAAGAATTAGCTTCAACAAATAGCAGAAAATAAAGATGGATCAAAAAATTAATGCTTACTATGTTATGTCATGGCTACTATATTAGGTCAACATCAAAATAAGAACTAGAAGACATAATATTCTTTTTTTAAATAAGTGTCATTTGAGGATTCAACATCTAAACAATTCCACTCATCTGAAAGAGGTGAAACATTTCAAATGAAGATAACTAATTTTATACATGGAAGCTATATATCTAAGAAGAATTTTTTAATTGTGTTTAGAATGTCATGCCATTCTTCCTGCCATTGCCACTCTCAATCTTAAAACAACATGGTTTGTGAGTTCTCACAATAAATAGAACACATCCCAGCTTTAACTTCTTCAAGTGATGGGAATTTTGAAAACATTATTTGGGGAAGGATTTTAAGAAGTCTTGGAAGACCATGAGGATAGTATTTATGCAGGATAAATGATCTAGTCAAAGGGAATAATATTTGTAAAATGCATGATTATCTTTATGACTCTTTTGTAAGGAAGGATAAAATAATATTGGATATAATGTCGGAGGGAAGTCCTTGACTTTAGGAGAACATAATAATTGACAATTCTTTTAAACAATGTTTTCCAAATTGACTAGTAATGCGGTCAAAAATGCAATTTGTTCATATGGTATACCATTTGGTTATAGTCTACAGTTTCCAAACTTTCTGTGGAAAGCCACAGAATCAAGACAAAAAGGTAGATACTCTCATTGTGTTGGAAAATATTGTGCTTTAATCCACTGTTTTTATGTGTCAAAATGTCTTGCACGTTTGCCTTCCATTTCATTTTCCATTTCTGCTGATATCTTGTTCATTATTTCTTCTTGTATTTCTCAAAAACAGGCTATTAATCAAAGCAAGAGACCTTCAAGGACAATGTCTACCAGTAGGTGATTTTATAAATGTTTTATAATATCCTAGATTATCAAGATGAGCTAATTAAATTATAATCAATTCTTATACCAAAGGCAAAACATGAAAAGATTCCTACTCTTTCAATATTTTTGTTGTAGTAAAGTATACATAAAATAAAATGTGCTATTTTAACTATTTTTAAATGTACAATTCAGTGGCATTAATTACATTCATAATCTTATACAACTATCACCATATCCATTTCTAAAACTCTTTCATCACCCAAACAGTAACTCTGTACCCATTAAGTGATAACTTCTCAATCCCGTTTCTCTAGCCCAAAGTTACCTCTAACCTACTTGCAGTGTCTATGAATTTGTCTATTCTATGTATTTCATTTATGTGAAATCATGCTATATGTCTTTTTGTGTCCAGTTTATTATACTTAGCATAATTTCTTCAAGATTCATCCATGCTATAGCATGTATTAGAACTTCGTTCATTTTATAGATGAATGATATTCTATTTTATCCATACTATATTTCATGTGTTTGGTCATCTATTGTTTTTTAAACCTGTACATGCCATTCCAAAGCCCATACAAAAAGTAATGCCTAGCCAGGCATGATAGTGCATACCTGCAATCCCAACAGATCAGGAAGATGAAGCAGAAAGATCACAAATTCAAAGCCAACCTCAGCAACTTAGCAAGACACTGTCTCAAAATAAAAAATAAAAAGGGCTGGGGATGTGGCACATTGATTAAGCAGATTTGGGTTCAATCCCTGGTACCAAAAAAAAAAAAAAAGTAATACATATTTGGTGTAGCTTTATACCTGAACTTTGGGAAGATATATTCTAAAATTTAAGTTATTGCATGATTCACCACTATCAAATGGTTTTAAAATTATTTACTAACATGCAATTGGAAGTCATTTCACATTTTCTATGAAGCTACAAAACAACTCTTTACTCATTAGTATCATCTGAATAGTTTTATTTTGAGTGTTATAGTTCATGTTATTTCAGTTAATGTCCATGTTGGTTTAGAATTATAAAAATACAAGTGTAATATCTACTGTCCTTAAACAGACTAGTGTCATAAATACTTATACATTTGTCATAATCACCAATCCCTAGCAAAACTGCAAAGGCATGCACAATTTTGCAGATGATACTATAGTTCACTGAATACCCAACCTCTTTTCAAAGGCCTATGTAATGAATTCTAATTTTGATTGTTAGTCTTTTGATTATCTCTTTTGGAAAAGTAGGGATAGGAGCTGCAAATGATTCCTCAGTCCTTCTTCTTCATGCACACTCCCAGGCTTGTAGCTCCAACAGAACCCCCACAGATTTAAAATTCATGATTCATCATGTTTTGACTAATTATTCCAGAACATTAATTTTTTTGTTCTGTCCTAAAAGTAAACATTTATGGTAAAAAGCCATGGAATATATCTGCTAAGTTTTTCATGTTCTTTGGCACATATAAAATTTTTAATAAAATTATAGATATATTTTATTACACTTACTAGCAGTTTCACATAGGATTGTGATGCCTCTTTTGAGTTTTCAGTAAATGCTTTGTGCTTTTAGCTGATACTTTAGCACCATACTTTATGCATAAAAGATATTCCATAACTGATTGTTAATATGATTTCATTTTTGTTTTAGATCCTTTCTTCCTAAAGTTATATATCTTTGTACTGGGAGTAGATGGTTTTCTATAATTGGAAAGAGAGTGAAGAGGTCCTATCTTTTGGAAGAATTATCCTTGAACCATTAAGTATAATTTAGCTGGCATTTTTCAATATGGGTCCAGTAAATATTTCTAATATTGTTAAACACTATAAAGTACTTCCAAAGAGAGCAAGAAAGTGGCTTCAGTACTTTCAGAGAAAAGTTAATTCACAAAGGAAGCTTGTATTTTATGAGGCTTTCCTGAATTACAGAAATTAAAGATGGAAGGACCCATTAGGTCATTCAGCTCATTCCCTTAAGAGTACAGAATTGCTCCCTAAAGAACATGCACTAGAGTTTTTCTGGAAAGGAAACATTAAAACTCAACTGCAATTCAGATAGTAAATTTGTAATTTATGGACAATAAAGGTTTTTCTCCTCAGATATTAATATGACTGCATATTTTAAAATCTGGCTAAAGCATTAATAAAGTGATTAGTAAAAGTCAAGAAGGCCATTTGTAAGTGTACTTCCTGATGGAATAAAAAGCTCCTTAGGCAATTAGTTTAGAAGGAAATGAAAATGAACCCCTAATTCGTCCTCCTTATGCCACCCATCTAAAGCTTTTCCTCTTTATCCTCCAAAACACAATTTCAGTGTTCTATAACTTATAGGTAATAGTTTCTAGTTGGGTAGGAATTTTCTATTCCTTTCTCTTGTTTGAGTGTAGTATTCATGGAGCCTTTTTGGAAAGATAATGTTCAAACTATTTATTTGACAAATCACAAAAGCTCACCATGATAAGAACTGAAATTGTTAACCCTCTTATGGGTCTCAAGAATAGTTCTTAGCCTCAAAAATACGTCCTCACCAGACTACTGTGGAATTTATTTCATAGATACCCTTTTCCCAGCTTATTTTTCATAAGACAGTTTTCTGGAAATAATGATTCTGTAGACAAATTTGGGAAAGTGTGCATATATAAATCTCTCTCTTAAAAATGCAATGTTAATCAATGATTTAAAGACTGAAGACTCCACAGTAAAAAAAAAAAAAAAAAAAGAGGTTTGAATTTAAGAAGGAGCATAGTGGCTCAGAAAGTTTTTTATTTTGTTTTGTTTTGTTTTAAATCTCATGCCATAATCACAGAATATACTTTTGGAAATGCTACATTAGAATGATCAAGTTTCTGCCTTTAAATAAATACCTTGGGTAAGGCAACTCTAATGTTTGTCCATTAAACAGATAATCTGTCATATGAATCATTTATTTCTTTATTTAGTACTGGAATTTAAACTCAGGGGCACTATATCACTGAGCTACATCTCTAGCACTTTTTATTTTTTATTTTGAGACATGGTTTTGCTAAGTTTCTGAAGCTGGCCTGGAAATTATGATTCTCCCTCTCAGCTTCAAAAATCACTGGGATTATAGGTGTGCACCACTGCAACCAGCATGAATCAGTATTTTTGAGGGTTTTTTTTTTAATCAGTAGGATTCTAGAAGAAAGAACTGAAAGACTAGCAAGGCAATAAAATGAGCTGTTTCCAAGCATGAGTATTGTCCATAAGTTCCTATTTACTTGTCCATCATTCCTTAACAATTTTCTATATAATTAGCATGGGTCTATGTTTGGGGATGTGTTTTCCTTTTTGTTTGTTTGTTTGGTTTTTTGTTTGTAAGTCCATAGTGACTATGACTTTTTACTTTCTTAAGCTAAAGAATCTCTTGGGATTTCTCTTACATGGAAGGTTTCTTATTTTAGTTCTGTTCTGTTTTATTTTGTTTTGTTTTGCTTTGTTTTGTTCATACTGGGGATTGAACCCCAGGGGCACTCAACCACAGAGCTACACTCTCAGCCCATTTTCAAATTTTTTTTTTTTTGAGACAGGATCTTGCTAAGTGGCTTAGGGCCCCACCAAATTTCTGAGGCTGGTCTCAAACTTGTGATTTTCCTACATCAGCTTCCCGAGTCGTTGGAATTACAAGAGTGCACAACCATGCCCATCTTAGTTTTAGTTTTTCATTAGGACTAAACTGTGGTTGGCATGTTAAGCCTATTTCCCGAGGCTGACATCTGATTTTTTTTGCTTCTAGTTTAGGGCAGATCAGGCACAGGAAGGCAACTGACAGTCAAACCAGTTCTCTTCCTTTGCCAGATGCATAGTAGCTTCCATGTTCCACACAATATGATAACCTCTCCAGTTCTGTTTCATTAGAGGAAAATCAAGGAGTGGGGACAAAAAAAGATTCTTTTCAAATTTATCTGTGAATGAAATAGATAAATAGATAAATGAAATGTAAATTCTAAGGTATAGGAGCAATCATACAATTCTTGTTGACATTCAAGAATAAATTTTTGATACTAAAACATAATACTAACAACAAAAACAATTCCAAAAAAATAAGTAATTGCATGTGATATTGTCAACATTACTTAATTTCTTGTACATTAATATACTTAACTATACAATAAGGAACTAATAATTGTCAAGAACAATTCCAGTTTTTAGGATCTATGCATTTCTCTAGTTTAGAAACTGAATTTTATTAGCGAAGATGGTTAAACAGGGCTTGGATTTACCTTCCAAATGAAGAAAACAGAAGACAAACTACATTAAACGAATCAGTGGTTTTTCTAGACACTAGACATTATACAACAAGAGCATGATCCCAAGACACAAGGAAAAAGACAGGTAACCTTTATGATCATCTTATATTTCTAAACCTTGAGGAGTTTCCAGATTACACAACAGGAGGGGACAACTCTGTTGGAGTGGAGGGATATTCCTGAATTGAGGAGACAGAAAAGAAGATAGGGCGACAAGAATTCACTAGAAACTTGGAGAGAAGAACACTAAAGAGAGAAAGAGAGAGAGAGAAACTAAAAAGAGAGAGAGACCAACAGAGAAACAGCTAAATACTTAGCAAAGTACTGATCAGCATATGCTTATGAAGAAACTATATCAAAGCTAGAGAAGTAACCACTGAAATGATTAGAGAGAACAAAATCCACTGATTACACAGAGTCTGTGTCTGCTACTACCATCCACTCTGGAAAAACTCATAGTTCAAGGGATATTCAGTGGAGCACTTAGTAAGAACTCACTGAGAAGTGAAGAACTGTTGGCCCTGGGATAAGTATTGCTCAAAATCCACCTTGAATTATAAATCATTACCCAAATGATTGAACTATTTCCAAGTAGTTTCATATATAAGAAAAAAATTCAAGAATAATTTATTGCAAAAAAAATTATCCTTCACCTATCTAGACAAAATTTTCTAATGTCTGGCATCCAGTCAAAAATACCCAGAAATGCAAAGAAGTAAGAAAATAGAACATAAAATGGAATAATAATCTACATTAAAACTAACCTACAGCTGACAAAGATTCTATAATTAGCATATAAAACATTAAAATAGGTATTTTAACTGTGTTCTATGTGTTCAAAAATTAAGTAGAGATACGGAAGACATAAATAAACATAAATCAGATATTTGAGATGCAAACAAAAAAGTCAAATTTTTGAGATAAAAACAATTTGTTGCAATTAATAGCAGATTAGACTTTGCAAAATAAGAGATTGGTCAACTTGAGAATGTGGCAATAGACATTCTCCAAAATGAAATACAGAGAAAAGGAAAATAAGTTTTTAAAATAAATAGAAATTCAGTGTTCTCGAGGATAAATTCAAGTGAATTTATGTATTTATTCTTGCAGTTCCTGAAGAACAGAGAAAGTGAGGAAAATGTATGTTAAGAAATAATGGTCCAAACTACTCCAAATCTAATGAAAACAATAAGCCCTTAAATCTAAGAAACTCAACAAAGCATGAGAAATAATAAGAAAGCTACATCAAGGAACTTCATGATGAAAAACAGTGGAAAGGAGAATATTTTAAAAGCAGCCAGAGGGTGAGGTAAAGCATATTATACACTAAAGGAACAAAAATTAAGACAAAAGCATATTTCTCATTAGAAATATTACAAATGAGAAGATAGTAGAACAAGCTCTTTAAAGTACTGAAAGAACATCTGTCAACCTAGAATTCTATACCCAGCAAAATTATCTTTTCAAATGCTCAGGGAAAACAAAGTCTCATACTAACTGAAATAACCAATCATTAGGAAACCTGAACAAAGAGGGTTCAAATATCCTACAAACTAAAAAAATATGATCCTAGCGGAAAAAAGGATAAATGATACCAGATGAAATCCTTTCTGGATTGATACAAATGAATAAAGAATATTGAGAATAATTAGAGGATTAAAACATATGATTACTTTCTAATTATTCAAATCACATTATTCAATTAAGTGTTTTAAAGTAACAAAATATTTTAATAGACTTTTAATATAGGTAATGGTTTTAATATAGGTAAAAACACAACATATGGCAGAATATAAAGGCTCAGATAGGAGAAATAAGTGTATACTATGCATTGAGGAGCAAAATATCACTTAAAGGTAGACTGATAAGTATGTTCACAGCATAACCTAAAAAAAAGTTAAAAAAATTACAATTAATAACCCAACAAAGAAGATAAATCTGCATCATAAATATAATCCAAAAGAAATCAGAAAGAGAGTCAAAGGGAATGAAGGACATATGGAACATAGTAAAAATTAATATAATCTAAGCATATGCAAACCTAAATATATTAATAACTACCTTAGCTATAAATGGTATACACAGATAAAAGTGTCAGATTGGATCAAACACAAGGCTCAACTGTAGGCTGCCTACATGAAATGTACTTTAAATATAAAGACACACAGGTTAAAAATGAAAGAAAAGGAAAATTTTATACCCAGGCCTCCCAAAATTTAAAGAAAGTAAGAGTAGCTGTATTTATTTAGGACAAAGTAAACTTTAAATCAAAGAACATTTCTAGAAATAAAATAATGATTTCATCAACAAAGGGGAATCAATTCATTCCAATTCTAAATAATTATGCACCTAAAAAGAAGATCAAAACATATGCAGCAAAAGCAGGTATGACTTCAGAAAAAGATAAACCCACAATTACAGAAATAAATTCCAGTATCTCTTTCTCAATGCTTGTTAGAACAAGTAGATTGGAAGTCAAAAAGCATATGATAATTTTGAACAACACTATCAACTGTCTTAACCTAATTAATATTTATGGGACACTTTACCAAACAACAATAGAATACACATTTTCTCAAGTGTACACAGAACACTTACCAAGAAATTGAATTTTAAACAATTGAGATGTAAATTCCATTTATTGTTAAGATGTTTTTTATCTTTATTTTTGATGCTGGAGATTTAACCAGTGACACTGTGCGTGCTAAACACAAACTCTACCACTAATCTACACCTTCAGCCCAGTCTTCCCTTTTAATTCTTTATAACACTAATTTAAAAATTAATTTACCAGCATTAATTCTGCTTTGTTAATAATGAACATAATTATTAAAGAAGTGAATTCTAAAACTGGGAATTTTAAATGTAGTGTCTATAAAATATGGATATGTATTTATTTATAGAGATATATTTGGTATTCCAAATATGTGTCTGGCATAAAGAAAAAGCAAGATGTTTGATCACATATTAAAACCAAAGTCAAGGTAGCAATTAACAAAGAATACTACCACCCAATAAAATCACTCAGTAGGTGGGGAGTATCTTTATAAAACATTAAAGATATTAATAACTTGGGGATTAGGAGCACCGTTAAAACATGCTATTTTGGTTAATTTATTAGTTCTAATCAATGTTTTTGGTTTTTAAAAAGCTGCTTAGAATATCTCTCCACATTCTTTTGATAGATACTGGCTGCTGCTTTCAAGAGGCCTACTCAGTAGTCCAAGATTTAATAGCATCTTCTTATCTACCACAAAGGTTAAACAGGGATAAAATTGGCAATGGTTTGAAAGAAACAAGCAGAGTAGGGGAGTGAACAAATTTAGGATTGGGTTGGCTTTAATGTTGCAAATTCACTTAAAAGCCAACTTACAATATTGTTCAGAGGCAACTGCCTCCCGTACATTCAGCCTGAACTGTGCAGTTCCTCCGGGAGCAGGCGGATAGCCTGTTTTTCATCCTTCTCTCACCTACCCAGGTGTTCAACACAGTATCACCTTGCAAAATAGCATGTGTGTCAGAACAGTACCCAGTTCACACACACACAGGGACGTGCCCATTATGTGACAGAGCTAAGCTGACATTACCATTGTTCACTGCACCACATACACACAGTTGTGTTCACTAGTGCTATTGTACTTGGTCCTCACATAAGCATTGTGATGTCAGTTTTTGTGAATAAAAAAACTGTTCTGTGTACACTTGAGAAAATGTGTATTCTATTGTGATCCCTATTTAATGGCAAGTGCTCTAAGGCACATAGAAATGCAGCAATTTGTCCATTCAGAGACTAGGAGGTAGCAAAAAACATTTTTCACCCCAGCTTGAGAGAGTAAGTCTAACATTCTTTTCATCTCTTAGCTTTTCTTCCCTTTTTGGATCATGCTCCTCCATTTACCTCCACTCTCAATGGGCTTTGAATCACTGAGACCTGGGTTCAGTTCTACACCTCCTACTCAGTAGTTACTTGATGTGTACCTCAGTTTCTTCACATGAAAACTAGGAATCATAAGAATGTGTAACTAAGCCAACATGCCTAAAGTACTCATCCACATGCATGGACTACAGGAGATGATAAATATTTATTCTGGTATCCACACACAAGCTTTTAAATCATTGATATTATTTTTGGATCTTGTTAATAAATAAAACTCTAGAAGTAGAAGTTGCTGATTTACTCAAGGTGTCTACCTACATATAGTAATGAATAAAAACACGTGTGGTAAGGAACACACAAATGTAATTTGAAGTCGTGCCTTGTAGAATATTGGAGACAAATGTTATTAGTGCCTCAGTCTTAAGAATATTTTGTAACATGAGCTTTTGGGTTATGGTCAGGGTTTTATCACAATTGTATCAACAAAGAACAATTTTCTGAGTTTTCTTATCACTGTATAATTATGACAAGGCTTGAAGACTGATAATTTTAAATCTATCAAACTTGATTTAGAGAATTCTTATGGTTGTATATTAATTATAGAAACAACATTTTGATTTCTTTTGCCTTCTGTCCAAAGAATTTTGATAGTTCTTCATTGAGAAAAGAGTATGATTCCATCAAAAAATTTGAGACTCTAGTTCCTAGACCTTTTTTTCTATTTGTGTTGGCTAGTCTGATTTTTTTCTTTAATGAATTATAATCAGTCTATTATGAGAATTACTGAAGATTTCAAGAAAAACTCTTCCCCTTAAGCAGATACTTTTAAATACTAATAAATAACTGTGCTATTTTAATTTTTCATAACAAACTTATTGCATGCCAAAATGTACTATAAATTATAGATACTCATCATTAGTAATGTATAGACTATCCAGTGTCAGACATATTAAATAGAGAGGTCCTTAAAATAGCCCTCGTTGCTGTGGCTGAATTGTGTGTTCACCGTATTGGAGCATATTAAATATCTCTAGTCAATAGTGTCTTACTCTGAGTATTTTTATGCAATTAGCAAATGACTTCTAATCACTATCCACCTTCAGCAGCATGACAAGAAGAGGCTATCAGTTTTGGTCAACTAAAGCTGGTTTTGAACGGGTTAACTGGGATCATTGCTTCTGAGACTGTGCATATCCTCAGACTTCACAGCCCTAGAAGAGGCTGGCTCTGTAGTAAGTCTCACATTACATGCGGATTAGATTTGTAGAAATCCTGTAACTCAATAGGTACCTGCCTATTCTCTCCTGGCGTCAGCCTGCCTGCACTGCTTTGCTCTGTAGACATACCTGGCATTCCACCCATGCTTCCCCACTTACTAAGTGAACTGGAGTCGGCCTACCAAAACATTGGAGTATTGTTGTGAAGGAGAAAGCCCTTTGACAGCCAAGCAAAGTGTGAAGTTGGGCTTGCAAAGCCTTGTACCTTTCACTGACATGTACATACCACCCTAACTTCCTTACACCCTGCAGCAGCGTTGGAGTATAGCTGTTTCCAGGTATTAGTCAGTAAAATGCATTTATTCCAATATTTAAGATGGAGTTGTAGTTGCCTTTTCTTCCTCTCCTCTCTCCTGTTCCTTCCCACCCTCACCTTCTTGACCACCAGTCTTACACCGCCCTGGCCCGCTCTGCTTCCTCTCCCAAGGTACAGCACACCTTAACAAACATGTTTACACTCAAAGGTGGGAAAACAAAACCAAGCACGAAGCACAACAAAAAAACAGGCTTGGCACCAAATCCTAGAGCAGTCTGTGGACTGATTTCTGGGAGCCGTGCCAAACGCGGTAAGCTGCTATTTTAACACGTATCTCTAGTTCTTTGCACAAATCGTTCATTAAATAATTAGCATGTTACCTTGTTAAGAATTTTTATAAAACTAAGGTGAGGTTTTCATTCAGAAAGCACATTGGGTTGTTTAGCATCTTTTTCTAATTAAGCATTAATCCCTCCCAGGAAGAATGAGTCACTCAAGCAAGTGAACTTTCAAAGATAAGGGATTTCTCTTTTGTAAACTGCAATTAACAGCTTTTAACAGCCAGCACTGCTCCAGTTTTTCCAGCAGTTGAAATGATACTGATGATTTCTTTTTTTAACTTCTTGCTCCTTTTACAGCTGACCAAACTCAAGAAATGCAGATATGTATGACAAATATGAAAATAAGATGAACAATAATAAAACCTAAACAAAACAACAACATGAGTTGCATCGCTATCCCGTATAGTGTTTTCCTTACAGGAGCCTTTTGGAGCGTGTCAAATAGCAGCACTCTCCCAGGAGACACAACGTGGCATTGTGTGTGACAGTTCTGATGTGCTGCGCCTTTTACAGGTGCAGAAATTATCCTGGCAGTCAGACTCAGGCACGTGTCTTAGGTGTGTGAACACTTTTTCAACACACATCTTCATTTTGCATTTGTATTTAGTAGTAGCTCTGGAGAAGTCCTAAAGTATGACCGTTTTGTGCCATTCAAACATTTCTAATTTTTATAGCAAAATCAAAGTTGAATCTTCATCCTTTTGTGGGATACATGAATTGAGGATTTATACTCTGCCATAGTTGGTAAGTCTAGAGAAATTCTGTTTAGCCATCTTCTATGTAGTTTCTTATACCAATATTTATTTATCATTATGAGGGAACACCATAAGCTGTTTCTTCCTGAAAGTTCTCAGTCTTCACCATTTTCAAAAAGAGATGTATGAGAAACAACAGTGGGTGGGAGGCAGGTTTTATGTCTTCAAAATGGGAAAGCAATACTGATTTTTCATGCATAATGAACATTTTGTTATTAGAGTCTCTCAGATGCTTCAAAGAGCAATTTCACCCATGAATCAGCTTCACAGAGTTTTAGAACTATATGGGACCTCAAAGGCAATATGATCCAATTTCCCTATTTATCAAAAAATTAAAGGGCTGGTGTTGTGACTCAGTGGTAGAGCACTTGCCTAGCACGTGTGTGGCAGTGGGTTTGATCCTCAGTACCACAATACATAAACAAACAAAAAACCAAATAAATAAATTTTAAAAATTAAAGAAAAACTAGCAAAGCAAAGTGACTTACTGAAGGTCACATACTAATTCATGTCAAACCAGGGATAGAATCAGGTCTATTAACTTCCTGTCTAGGAAATTCTGCTCTTTTGACATATCATGTACTGGAAGAAGTCTGACTCTAGTTATACGAAAGCATCATTTTATCAGTTAAATACAAAGGAAATAATTCTCAGTGGTTGCAGACTTTTCTCTTGCTGATATCTCTGCCAAAGAACTGCAGGTGTAATTTAAGAAGAAAGGGGAGGGGAACTGACCTCTAGTTGGGCCTCTCTAAAATGGTCTTTGCATAGACAGACTGAAAATAAACAAACCAATAAATCAGCGACCCTACCTTAAAAAATATAGTTAGATTTCAGGTTAATTTTTTTCAATGGTGAAGAGAGCACAAGTCTCTTTTGTTTAAACCTCATGAACATAGCAGTTAATCAAATACTTCTAGAAAACTTTGAAAGAATATTTGTCTGCACAATTCAAGAAATTCCTATATATCAAAGACTAACTTTTGTCCTTAGTAACTTTCTACCTCATTACAAGGGCAGGAAAACATAACAAACAGAGAATCTGAACCTGTACCAAAAGTACAAATGAATACAGTGATATTAGAGTTAATTTAATGATGTTTAGATTTGCACATATAAAGCTGAAGGTTTATAATTGTAATTAATGTTGAGTTATTTTAGTAAGTTTTTATTTTTGCATTTAAGTTACTATTTAGAAATCACACTTCAAAATTAGCAATTGTTTAAAGAATAAGGATGTCCATGTTCAACCACAAGAATGGGATCCTAATTAGAATAAGTTATACTCCATGTATGTATAAGATGTCAGAATACACTCTACAGTCATGTATATATAAAAAGAACAAATACAAAATTTAAAAAATAAAATAATAAAGAATAAGGATGTCAAACAAGAGATAATTTCTCTATATATATGTATGTAACTGAAGTATCAATATAAACATATATATGAATATTTAGTTCATGGACTATTAACTCAAGTTTCTAAAACACTCAAAATCACTTATGCTAAACATTTATCCATCCCATAAATCAAACACAAACTTCCAAGTGTATATGTCGCCATCAAAGTTTTCTGGTTCAGAGGATATTACTTCAGCTTTCACACTGCTGTCATTGTTGAAAATACTTACGCAGTACTCTTAGATCAGACTTCAGAGCAGATTCTTAACTAGTGGGGTAAGATTTAAAAATAATAATAATAAATTAACAAATTATTTTAATTGACAAAAAATTATATATATTTATGGTATACAATTCAATGTTCTGAAATATACTTACATTGTGGAAAGACTAAAGTAAGCTAATTATTGTAAGCTTTACTTCATGTACTTATCATTTATTGGTAATGAGAGCAGTTAAAATCCAGCCACTTTCAAATACATATTGTTATTAATAATAATTATGTATAACAGATCTCTTGAATTTATTACTCCTGTCTAAATGAAATCTTGTATCCTCTGACCCACCAACCCCACCTCCTCCTTAGTCTCTAGTAACCACCGTTCTATTATCCAGGTTCAACTTGTTTAGATTCTGCATATTTAACTGAGATTATCCAAAATTTGTCTTTCTGTGCCTGCTTATTTCACGTAATGACCTCCAGGTTCATCCATGATGCTGCAAATGATAGAACTTCCTTCTTTATTCTTCATGAGTATATTCGATTTTTAGAAACATCCAGAGTTTTAAAGAAAGCTGATAAAATAGAGAAATGTGACCATAAAGTAACAAACAGTACTTAATTTTTGGTGTCTTTTCTAAGATTCTTCTAAAGCAACTGAATAACAGCAATATTTTGAGTGATGGTGAGATAATTTCACAAGCTTCCCCAGTAGACTGCATTGAACTGCCATTGAGAGTGTTAACACTGGAGCTGGACACAGCTGGACATCTTGACCTTATAGAACTTTGGTTTTCTCACCTTTAAATGAGGATAATAATTCCCACTTCAAATGTTATTGTCAATTTTATTACTGAAGAATACTATTCCTTTGGGTTGAAGAATATTATTCATTTAGGGTGGCTTTTTAAAAGGTCTAGTACTCTATAATCTCACCTCATATTTGTTATTGAACCTACCAACTTTTATGTGTGATCACCATCATTGGACTCTTAACGTAGTTTAACAGACCTACTTAAAATTCATCACATTTCACCAGGGTCTTATTTTTATGGCAAACCTGTTATTAGAAATTGATATTAGCCTAATAAGTCAGAGTTAGCAAAAATGTCAGGTGACTCCTCCCGTGATATCAAACTAAATTGCAGATGTTAATGAGGAGTCTTCTATGGCCTCAGGGTTAGCAGACTCTGTGAGAAAATATGAAACATTAAACACACACGATTACATAAAATTTCTTCGGTGAGCAAATGATAATCTCATGCAGAGATATTAATTGGCCCAGAGTCTGATCAAGGTTATAAGAAAACAGGTGGTTGATGCATGATTTAGAAGAAAAAGCAAACGTGTCACACAGGTCATCAGTCATTAATATTTACCAAGGCACTTCTTCACACATGAATGGTTAGCACCACTTAATATTTTTCACAAGTAAAGCTAAAAGGAGTTGGTAACATTTTTAAAAATCAGTGGACTAACATACTTTCTTAATTAACCAAAACCCTTAAAATAGCCTTCATTTCAGAAATTGAGAGTTCCATTAAAGGTTTACTTTATAATAAAACTATGCTTATAATAATAGTCATATTTTAGGTTTCTGACATGTTCCTAAAGTAGGATTTTCCCCACAGAGTTCTATCATTTCAAAACTTTTTAAAAATTTACAAACTTCCTGAATGTCCATCATTAAACTAATATTACGCTATAGAAAATTCAGTTCTACTACTCTAAATGGACCACTGTTAGTTACAGCACTGGTATTTTGTATTTCTGGTCTCTATTGTTATAAATGTGTTATTTTACTTAATTTTAATCACAATATAAAAATACTTTTGTGTCTTGCTTTTTTTCACTTATCTTGGTAAAGACTTATTTTTTTCCAATCACTCTAATGTTTTTGCAGTTTCTAATAGATACAGCATTTAAAAATCATTCCTATCAAATCTGAGTGATTAGTATTCAATATTTTCACATAGGATGAGATATATAAGGTACATGATAGATTCACAAAGTCATGCAAAGGTAGGATTCTAGTGGACTTCACAGCCTGAGACTCAATTCTGGCTTGCCTGTTTTGTTGACTTGGGCAGGTTTAACTCTTTAACCCTCAATGTGTTCTTCTATAAATGGGGAAATACCCACTCACAAAATTGTTGTGGGAGATAAAATAATTAACATAAAAGCACATAGAATGATATCTCAAATCACATTAAACAAACTAGCAGTCAGTGTTCCATTGCCAGACCAGTGCCCCCTCTCCTATATCATGCAGAGAACCTGGAAGTCGACACAGTGTTGAATGTATGCCTGATTCTCCAAAGCCACTCCACATCATTCACTGGGCTGTGGAGTATCACAATCAATATTTCGTGATTACTGTGCAACTCACATTCCCTCAGAAATACTTTGGCAGCTTTCACTATATACGGTTGCATTTTTTTTCCAACATTAAATGTGATTGACAAAAAAACATAAGAGGACTACTCAATAAAATCTCAACACAAAGTGTTCACATTTGAAATGCTAAGATCTCCAAAATGCTGAACCTCATCATTTGTGACACCCAAGTAGATTTGAAATATGTAATTTGCTTCTTACCCCTTAAGAGGACCAAGTTGACATGCATAAAACTCCCAACCATACCTGCCCTCAAACGCATATACCCATATATGCTACTACAAAATAATAAAGAGCACCATAGGCTTAGCATTTCTAAAATGAGATGGGCTTTTTTAGGGTATTCCTATTTCAGTTTTTCTGTATGTGAAACAGAGGAGTGAATTGATAAAATAGAGTGAGACTATGATGCATTAATCTTATTCCAAATGTTAATTTATGGGTTTCACAAGATCTACTTTGCTTTAAAGCTCAGAGAATGGATTTTCTCAGTAGCTCCATGACTCAATTTCAATGGTAGTGCCACTTCAAGAAAATTGAGTAGTTATCAGAATGAGAATTTTTGTTCTGTAGTGCCTGGGTATAGAATGATAAATTTCATCCTGTCACAGAGCACAGTAATTTGCACACACACACACACACACACACACACACACATAATGTGCAATTGTGAAATAAAA
This sequence comes from Geosciurus inauris, assembly GCA_004024805.1. Taxonomy (NCBI): domain Eukaryota; kingdom Metazoa; phylum Chordata; class Mammalia; order Rodentia; family Sciuridae; genus Geosciurus; species Geosciurus inauris. Next base: position 4,946 of record PVHX01005029.1, on the reverse strand, counting down.
ATAAAAATTCCTATATTAGCATCTCAAGTCCTTCTTTCAAAATGCATTATTACTTTCATCATAGGGCTTTGTATTTACATGGTAAACATAAATGTGAAAATACATTCCAGCACATTTACTAGATTAACATCTCCTAAGAAAGGGATTTCATATTGCAAGAACAAGCTATCATGAAAGGTACATTGGATTCATAGTTTGGTGTCCAGAGTATTATCTGGCCCTTATCACTACCACATTATGAAATTAGAGCCAAGTTGTAATATTTGTTCCAAAATGGTGGTTATCGACTCAGATCGGTTTGACTGGGACTATCTTCATTTTAAAACAGTCTTGCAACTGGGCGTGGTTGCACACACCTATAATCCCAGTGACTCTGGAGGCTGAAGCAGGAGGATCACAGGTTAGAAATCAGCCTCAGCAATTTAGCGAGGCTCTAAGCAACTTAGTGAAACCTTGTCTCTAAATATGAAAAAAATTTTTTTTTTAAGGGCTTGGGATGTGGCTCAGTGGTAAAGCACCTCTTGGGTTCCATCCCTAGTACCAAACAAAACAAAACAAAACAAAACAAACAAAAACAGTCCTACATCCAAGGAACTCTTGTAGTTGCGAGCAAACAGAAACAACTGCTCACAGTAAAAAGGAGGGAACACTGTTTCAGTCAGCTTTATCAGTGCTGTGACTAAAGGACCCAACCAGCACAATTATAGAGGAGTAAGAGTTTGAAGGCTCAGTTTCAGAAGTCTTAGTCCAGAGAAGGCCGGCTCCATTTATCAGGGCTCAAGATAAGGCTGAACATCATGGCGGAGTGTGTGGCAGAGGAAACAGCTCACATATGGATCAGGAAGCAGAGAGAGAGGGGCTGGGGTTGTGGCGCAGTGGTAGCATGCTCGCCTAGCACGCGTGGGGCACTGGGTTCGATCCTTAGCACCACATAAAAAATAAAATAAAGATATTCTGTCTGCCTACAACTAAAAAGTAAATATTAAAAAAAAAAAGAAGCAGAGAGAGAGACTCCACTCACCAGGTACAAAATATATACCCCATAGCCAAGCCGCAATTCCCACCTCCTTCATCCACACTCTACCACTTCAATTACCACTCAGTTAATCCCTATCAGGGGATAAGTCACTGACTGGGTTAAGGCTCTCACAACCCAATCAATCATTTCTTCTCTGAACCTTCTCATATTGTCTCACACATGAGCTCTTGGGGGATACCACATCTAAACCATAACATTGAGAATGTTGAGAGAAAAACCTCAATGTTGTGTAAACCTGGGAGGAAAGATGTGAAGAGGAAAGAGTTTAACAGTAATGACTAGAGTACTGGGAATATTCAGGTCATTTTGGACTTTTGCAGGAAGTACTGTCCCAAAATACACCTGGACTTAAGGCTGTTTGACCTCTGCAATTCTGAGAATGGACATCCCTGATTCCCAGTTACTTTAAAACCACTCCAGAAAAATGAGGACTTATTAAAAGATACCTATCTGCTAGCACAGACCTCGTAGCTTTTAGTATTGCATGGTCACACACCCCTTCCTGGGCATCACCTGCTTCTTTTGCTTCTTTCATTTCAACTAAACTTGACCTTGGTCCATTTCTGTCTTTCATCCTCTCCGTATTGCATTTTAGGCAGGCTATGAAATTCCCCTTCTTGTGATCCAGCTGGTCTGACTGCATTTTAACTTAGTTTTCTACACTTGAACATCATTTCAATACCTGTCTGTCTTCTGGGTAAAGCATGTATTACAGCTCCTAACTGCTTTATGTGGCACTTGCTTCTGGGAATTCCTGTGTAGAGAACAGAGGCTCTATCCCTGTTCATATTTTCAGAAAGCAAAGGATTTATTACAAAAGGTAATCATGTGATAATTTTCCATTTTGTATCCTTTTTTTTCCTTTAGAGGCTAATTTACTATAGATGGCTTAAATCATACCTTCATTAGGTTTTGTTTTCCCAGTACAGAAAAATTCTACCCCATATAATTCAAATTCTTACTTATTAGTCTAATTTGCAATGTTTTTGGTTCTTTGTGATGACCTTGACGAACTCAGGAATTAATGAGGTGAGAGGGCAGAAAGAATAATTTTTACAATTTTACTTCATTTCCTAAACCACTTCTATTCCACAAATGTTACTCAGTACCTACTGTGTGCTAGACTTTCAAGGGTAAAACAAATCTCTGAAAGGATTGTATAATACAAGATGAATGTGGGACATTCCAAGGTCATGGTATAGAGCATCTCACATAGCAGATACCAAAACACATGAGCAAACAATGTATAAGAAACTTAATAAAAATATTATGTCAATTTTTTTATACTTTCTAATTTGCTGTAAATTTTCTTACCCTAAATAGTCACATTTTTTCCTAATTTTAAGCTAGTAATTTTTTATTCTTTTTCTTAAATGGTGATGTCCAAATTGTATAAGCTTTAGGCACCATAAAACTTAACTCCACCTATATTCCTGAAGAAAAAAAGATCAGCAGGTATCACTCAGTTCTAAGCTTCTGTCCTTAAAATAATATTGGAATGGTTTTTGGTTTCTACAACAAAAACTTTTAGCCACACTAAGAATTGGTCTGATTTCTAGGAAAGTAAAAATATATATGATTGTACATGATGTAGAGATTCACAACCACAAGACTGAGATCCTAATTAGAATAAGATGTACTCTATGTTTAAGTCAAATTGTACTCTACAGTCATGTGTAACTAAAAAGAATACATATGTATGTATTCAGATATATAGAATTTATATATATAGGCATCAGCAGTTATAAAGTGATGCTTTCATGACATAAGAAATAGATATTTGTGTGGTTTAAAAAGAAAATTATTGCTAGCTTCTCAAGAATTTCTAACTGTTGGTACAGCTACCGCTTGAGAAAGAGATTTCTTGTAGTCATGAAAAAACTCTTCATAGTTATACCCAATTCTTCTAGAGGTGGTTAAAAGAGATTGGTGAAACTAAACGGAAAAGAAGATAAAAGAGAGAGGTTTTAGCTTATTCCCAGTGCTACAAGTTTATTAAGTTATAAACCATGTGCTATATGCATACTTCCTGTAATCTCTTAATGGTTTGTGACAGGTTTAATATAGCAAAATCAGACATGCTGCCATGGACAGCTACCTGGTTTCCATGCACTAACACTACTGGCTTCTTGCCCAACACTAATATACTTGAAAAGAAGGCCAAGGAGCACTTTGGATGAAATCAGGAAGCATGAAGTAAGAAGTAGATCTCAGCATGCAAAATACCAACTGCTCCTGAGGAATCTTTAAGCATGACTCAGCACTAACTGGCTTGGAAAAAGGAGGAAAATCACCATGTGCTTGTCACAGGTATTTAAAGGCTGCCTAATGCACATCTCCTAAAATAATTCTAAATTGAAAATAAAATTGTGATCCAGCTGGTCTGACCACATTTTAACTTAGTTTTCTACATTTGAACATTTAATAGCTGCCTGTCTTCTGGGTAAAGCCTGTATTAGAGCTCCTAACTGCTTTATCTGGCACTTGCTTCTGGGAATTCCTATGTAGAGAACATGTTTCCATTTCAAATGCAGTTAGAGTCTTTGAAATTCATGTAAAATACTTCCACAGGAAAAAGGTACACTCATACGTTGTTGGTGAGACTGCAAATTGGAGCAACCACTCTGGAAAGCAGTATGGGGATTCTTCAGAAAACTTGGAATGAAACCACCATTTGACCCAGTAATCCCACTCCTCCACATATACCCAAAAGATTTAAAGTCCATATGCTATAGTGACATAGCCACATCAATGTTTATAACAGCTCAATTCACAATAGTTAAACTATGGAACTAACCTAGGTGTTCTTCAACAGATGAAGAACGTGGAGACCATCATACTAAGTGAAATAAGCCAATACCAAACAACCAAAGGCCAAATGTTCTATGCAGATGCTGACTTACAATTGGGGGAGGTGCTTGAGGGGGAGTCGGGGAGGTTCACCAGATTGCACAGGGTGCAGTAGGGGGGACACAGGGGAGATAGGAATGGGAAAGGCAGTAGAATGAATCAGACATAACTTTCCTATGTTCATATATGAATACACGACCAGTGTAACTCCACATCATATACAACCACAAAAATGGGAAGTTATACTTACTCCATGTATATATGACATGACAAATACATTTTACTGTCATGTACAACTAAAAAGAACAAATAAAAACATTTAAAAAAAAAGAAAAGAAATAAAAAATATTCCCACAATAAATCCATTGCTCTCTACATGAGTCCTTGAGAAGATGCATTTGGAAGAAATGCATGAAATAATCTTTTTTCTTGTATCAAAATAGTTTAATCATTTTGGGGATTAGAATTCATTATTCAAGTAGTATAATTACTCGGTGAGACAAACAATAAATTTAAAGCTATTAATTGCTTTCTTTCTCTTCAATTTAGTCTTAGGAATAATCACATCTTCAATATATTGATCAATGCCAAATATCAACCTAGCATCACTACTTTAGGGTCTGGTCAGGGAAAGTGAATATAGAATAAATAATATTGGGGAAAAAGTCAAATGCTTGTATTTTCAATATAGCTTTGAATAATATTTGTATGATTTTTGGTATTTCCTTTCCCTCTAGTGAATAATTTTGAAGCCACTGTTTCATTCTGTTGAGTAAAGAAAATTACATAACTTAATAATAAAAATAAAGGGATCAAATTTAAGAAAATTTATACAACCAAAAACAAATAACAAAATAGTTGAAATTTTTGTTGCATATTTAATTACATGTTAACCAAGATGAACATACCTTGCATGATTTTGAAGAGAAACACAATATTTAGTATAACAATTGTTAATAACATAATAGGAATTTTTGAAAATCATAATAAAATATATCACACACTTGAGATTAGAAACTTTAGAAGTCTACCAATAGCAAATATTGTTACAGTTATA
>PVHX01005028.1:0-117378 GCA_004024805.1 Geosciurus inauris | reverse complement strand
TTATCCAGGCCAAAAGCTAGGTATAATACATCTGAAAGTCCCCCAGCTTCACCTTAAAATATGTGGACTTTAACCCACTCTTAATTTCTCTGTTACTGTCCTTATCAGAGCCACAGTCTTCTCTCTCCACTATTGAAGCACCCTTTTAGGAGGTCTATCCAACTTGACTCTTCTCCCTTACAGTGTGTTCTCACTCCAGCAGACAGAGTGACCCTATAAAATGCAATTATGATTATGTTATCTCACTGTCAAAATTTAGCAATAGCACTGCATTTAAGTTAGTGTAAAATCCAAGGGTCTTACAATGACCTAAAAACCCCAATATTAACTGGAAAATTCTTTCTGCAGATAAAGATACTAAGTAGCTAGCACTTTTTCTTCAAGCATTTGCTCAAATCTCATCTATGAAGCCTAAGAAGCATTTAATACTGAAAACTGCATTCCTTCCCGCAACACTCTCAATCCTCCACGTCCTACTCTGATTCTTTCTTATTTCCATAGCACTTGTCAACTTCTAACTCATTATAAAACTGACTTATTTATTATGTTTATTTTTAATGTGTGTTTTCTCTTATCATAAAAGAAATAGTAAGTCCTATTTTTGGTTGATTCATTGAGGCATCATCCCTTTCTAAATCTGTGGCTAACACATACACAGCGAAAAACCTTTTGAAGAAATATGTTTTTAAAGAGTAGAAATTTAAAAATATGTATATTTAATATCCCTTTAAATAGTTCTTATATAACTTCAAACTGTACAGTTCTGTTTGCAACCCTAAATTTTAAGCCTAAACATTTCAGCTAAATAATTCATTTGATTCAGTTCTCCAAATACTTATTAAGTGCTATCACTATGATAGGATCTAGAGTCAAGGAATACATATATAGGAAGTAAAAAGTTAGACAATTTTCTAGCAGCATGTACTATAATTTGTGCTGCAACAAACTATGCACAGGATATTTTGAAAGCATGGTCATTAGGGACATTATGAATGGTAACAGGTAAGTTTGACTTATTATACTGAAATCAGAGATACCAAGTAAAAGTTTATCTAATTAGTGGTGACATCAAGCAAGTTTAGAGGTCTATAGCTCCCAGAAAGGAGTCCTGAGGATTCTTGCCTGATGATGCTTTTTTCAGATCATATATATATAATATATATGTGTGTGTGTATATACACACATGCACACACATATATATTTGGTATATATATATTTTTTTCCAAATAAACTTTTAAAATGTAAAATAACATTAGGGATTAGGAAATAAAAACAACTGAAACATAGATCATTCCTCTCTTCCAATTCCACTAGAGAACTATTTCTAAGGTTTTGGAAAATTTTTCTCAATATGTGTATAAATAGATAGATATACACATGTTTATATGTATATATATATTCTTATATGTATATTAGAATCAAGTGCTAATTTTAAGAACTTTATATAACATCCAGATTGAATAAATTTACATAATTTTAATGTATTTTATTAGTATTACATTATATATTTTTATAATTAATTTACTTTTTTCTGTTTTAATTTTTTTTATATTTTTTTAGCTGTAGATGGATGCAATATCTTTATTTTATTTATTTATTCTTATGTGATGCTGAGGATTGAACCCGGTGACTCACGCATGCAAGGCAAGCGCTCCACCACTGAGCTACAGCCCCAGACCCTGTTTTAATTTTTGAAATAACATACTTCTACATATTCTGTAAGTATGCTTTCAGATCTTTGATATTTAAAGCTTATGAATAACAGACCATAAATATAAATGTGTAAATTTTCAAGTTTTTCATAAAATAGATTATATAAAATACAGTGTACAAATTAGTGATTTAAAAATTTGATCATACTAAGTGGAATTGAGTGGCTTCTGGCAGTCCAATACTCCCTCAGAGAAAAACTAAGAAAAAATAACAGAACACACAAATCGTCTGTTTGAGAGTATTAGAAAACCGAAAAGTCACCAAGAACTGGAGGCTTCAAGCCTCCAGAGAGTGAAGAGTCTTGAGTGAGTGAACTGACTTTTGCAGCTGATTTTACAGTAAGGGCATTTGCCATTTCTTGGCTTGGACAAGAATGTGATAATTGGGGTTTAAGGCACCCAGAGTGATACTCTGAGAAAACAGATTTCAAAGAGCTTTTGGTAAGACATGGAAGGGAGGCCGAAGCCCATGACTGAGTTTCACCTCAGAGGAATGACTAAGTGCCAGGAAGGTGTAGAGTAGGAGGCTTTAAACCTAAAATATAAAATCTCTGAAAGTTAGATTAAGATTTTCACCAACTTCAAAAAGTGATCTTATTGTAATATAAGATCTTCCATTAAGAATGGGCACTTTACCATCCATCCCATGGAGAACTCTAAGGTCCAGGATGAACCAGGAATAAGCTAAGCTATACCAGGGCTGAAATGTAGCAGCAAAACAGCATGGTATCTGATTGAAGATCATCAGCTTTTACTTCTTTTCTTTACCAAAGACAGATCTTTCTAAAGAAAGATAATGTCATCTATAGACCCACATATTTGATATATAATGACTAATATTTGATCAAAAATTACTTTTCATGTTAAAGACAAAACCACATTCCTTAAAACCAAGAAGCAAATGAACAAAATATTAAAGAAGTAGTCAAAGATTATCTAATTATTTGAGTTAACAGATGGAATCTCAGAAATAATTATGATAAATATATGCACAAAAAGGAGAGAAATGAAGATTAGTTAAAATTTGAAAGTAAATTAAAACCTTTAAGGATAATGGAATGGAAAATATAGAATAAAAAAAAGATACCTGAAACTAGGAGCATATTAAATGGAATGAACTGCACATTAGGCACATCAGAAGATTTTTCAACAGAATGAAATATATTCAGATAAATAGAACATATCAAAATTGATAAACAAATAAAAAGACACACAGAAAAGCATTAAAATGTGGGACAAGTGGAAAAAATATTTATACTTGTATAAACTAAGCTTCCAAAGAAGAGGAAAGTAGAAGAGTGAAAGGCAAAAGAGAGAGAATTAATAAATGAAGAGATATTGGTTACAAATTTTCCAAAACTTATTAAAGACATAAACTCCTATATTTAAGAAGTACTGTGAATTCTATACAAACCAATTACAAAGAAAACCATACCAAGGCACACTCCTAAAAACCAAAGACAACTAAAAATTAATCATCAATGAGAATGAATCACCTATATGCACACACACACATACACACACACACAAACATCTCTGAATCTAAAAACACATTTTAAATAAAAGAAAGCAGACAGGCACAATATTGTATGTGCTGCATAACTGTACTGTACTTACAGGCACAATATTGTATGTGCTGCATAACTGTACTTAGAATGTCCAAACATTCTAAACACTAATTTTTATTGTTAGAAATTTAAAAAGCAGATACTAACTAGAAAAAAGGTACATACAATGGTGTCTGGGATCTAATAATATTCTATTTCTAGATCTGGTTGATGCTGATTTACACAGGTCTGTTCATTTTGTACGAATTCATCAAGATGTACATTTAAAATAAGTAACTTTTCAGTATGTATCATACTTCACTAGCAGTTTCCATAATAGAAAACTGGACACCTTTGAAAATTAAGTCCCAAGTCAACAGGATAGTTGGAAAAAAGTGGTTACTTAAGAATCAGGTAGAAGAGAAAAATTAAACCCATGGAGATTGTCTACCTGAAATATAAAACTGAAAAAAACATAACAAAGAATTCAATACTCATATTGTTAAATAATCTTAGGAAATATTCTAATAAATCTTACTGCCTGTGAAGGATATTTGGTTAAACATTTTATTTAAGCTCTGTGAAATTCTGACTTTGGAATATCGACAATGCTTTAATCAAAGGTGCTAAAGAGGGCAGAATGTCATTCAATGGTAGAGCACTTGCCAGGCAGGGAAGAAGGAAGGAGAATTATAAAGGTGATAAAGAACACACTTTTTGAGGCAGGCAGGAATTCTACGATTTAATACTTGTCTATTAAAGAAAAAAAGGCAAATAAAATAATCATATCTTGGTTTTAAAGTAATAAACAATACAGTTTTATCATTCTTCAGGAGAATGCTGCCAACTGTGTAATTTTCTAGTTGATTTTTTTCTTTTCAGTCTTTCTAGACTGTTTGACAGTTTTTGAATAATGGCATCAGAATTCAAATGAAAATAGAAAACAAAATATGAAATGCACAAATTAGTGGGGGTGTATATATTTAGGGATAGAATTAAGGCAAACTTTTTTGTAAAAGAATATAATTCTAGTTTATTTGTAAGGATTATAGATATGGTACATGATAAGGGATGTGACAGAAAAGCTGGTTCAGTAGCAATAATAGTAGGTGACATATTAGCAATATAACTAAGTGCCAACCAAAGTCTTTCACAGTTACTATGCCAAGACTAAAATAGAAATCAGACACATGTTTCTATCAGATGGGGGTTCATTGGTAAGATGCAGCTGTTGCCTTCAGTACAGAAATTGAAGATAAATAGATTCATACTTTAAGAGGTTATAGAATCTCCTGATGATCGAAATTCAAGTTACATTTTAAATAACATGAAACACCCAATAATATGAAGTTGGATGATTTCAAACACCTTGTAAGATTTCATGATTCTCAAAGCACATGTCAGAACTCTACATGATTTCTATTTAATTCAACTAATTCTAAGTACAGTAGAAGGCTGATAAATGTCTCTCCATATCATTTCCCTCTGTTTGTTTAGCAAAACAATCCTCATTTTTAATGAACTGACATGTTCTCAGGTAAAAGACTACCATTCTCAGTTTCTTTGTCAGGTATGGATGCATGATCCAGATTGGGTTCCAAGATTAAAATGCAATATTATATAGTGGAAATTGTATCCTTTAGTTCTGCTTCCCTTCTCCTGCTGCCTAGAGCACACAAGTGACAACTAACTGGTTCAACTAGTAATATAGGATTCCAGGGACACACTTTAGGAGTGATAGTGGGATGACTGAAAGAAACTAGGCACCTGAAGCGATTTGTGGAGCTGCAAACCAGCCCTGTTCTGCAAATTAATTATGCACAACACAAAAATACAAAACAGCCCTTCTTCAAAATACCAAATCGGCCCGTCGTCAATTTGTGTGGTTATATATTTGTATTTTAGATTTAAAATGAGAAATCCTTAAGACTATGATTTCATCATTGAAATCACTACCAATATTGGAATAATTTTGGATCCTCTGCTTTCTATTCCATTAAATTGAGTAGCAATAAGGACATAGAAATTACTTAAAGCACAACTTCACTACATAAGAAAAATGCCCTGGAATTCTGAGAGTCCTGCATAACTTTCTTCTGTATCTAAGAAAACAATATGTTTCTGAGTTTGTCTAACAAAGAAAAATACATAAGAGTAGATTTGTGGTTTGCACTGGTTAAGGCCAAAAAGTCTGGTTTGAGTAGAAGGTTATTTTGTAATCACAACACTGAACAATTTGTTATAGAAATGCAGAAATACCTGTTCCAGTCCTATGCATATATACACACATATATATTTATGTGAAAATACATATACATATATATAACCATATAAATCACATATGTTTTATATATATATATATATATATATATATATATATATATATATATATCCATGCTGCTATGGGAAAATCTCTATTTATGCCACATAATAATAGGTGTTCACTGCCTCTGATACCTTTATACCCAAAAGACTATGCAACTATGCAAGTAGATGTAGAAATTACACTTCAAACATTTACCACAGGCATTCACAATTTTCGTCTAGGCGTCCCCATTTTTTATTTCTAGTAAATATTTTCATAGATCCCTTGTTTTCATGCCCACTATTGACCTAATACTTTTGGTCTATTACATATGGTAATAGATTCTTTGCAAATGCTCCCATAAAAGCATTAGTTTTTCCATACAATGCATCCAAACAAGTCTTGTGAATTGCTTTAAGATACAGCAAGAGAAGTTCTGCAATTTCAGGACCCTGGGCTTCAAAGTACCTTCCAGCTTTTGCCTTTGCTCTCTAAAGATATTTCCTTGAGACTTCCATATAAAGTGTCCATGTAGATTCCTGGAAGAAGAGCATTACATGGAGAAATGAGGCTCCACATCCAACAGCCTGCACCATTTGCTGGATATGAGTGAGACTATCTTGGGCACTGTAGCCAAGGAGATCCTTCAGTAGAATGCAATAGCATGACAAGACAAGACAAAATCAACAAAGGAACTGCCCTCAAATCAAAATAGGTAATAACAATCATAGTACAGTTAGTCTTTTAAGCCATTAAATATTTGGTTGGTTTGTTAGGCAGCAAAAGACAATTGATGCAGTGCTTAATTTTCTTCTTTCCCAATAGACCTTTAGATTGCTGATCTGTGTTTGGACCATGAACATATTCTGACTTCTTGTAAATACTTACTGTCAAAATACAACTTAAGAAACATTTTCTCATCATCTTTATGTTCTATATTCATAATAAATGTACCCAGTTGCTGCATTAGTACCCACTCTATCCCATCTGTTTTAGCCAGCTTTTCACTGCTGTGACTAACAGTCCCTCCTCCAAAAAAAAAAAAAAAAAAAACAACTTTAAAGAAGGAAAGCTTTATTTGGGGGCTCACAGTTTCAGAAGTCTTAGTCTATAGAAAGCCAGCTCCATTCATTGGAGTTTGAAGTGAGGCATAACATCATGGCAGAAGAGTGTAGTGGAGGAAAGTGGCCAGAACATGATCAGGAAACTGAGAGATGTACTCAACCCCAATGCATGCCCCCAGGGACCCACCTCCTCCAGCCATACTCTACCTGCCCACAATTATCAAGTTAATCCCTACAGGGGATTAGTGCACTGATTAAGACTCTCGTAACCCAATCATTTCAATTTTTTCTGGCATTGTATTACCCTTAAGCTTTTGGGGGGGCATCTAATATCTAAACCCCAATACCAACCAAACCCTGGGACTCTTCCCAGTATTATTTATCATTTACCTCCTTACTTGGAATAACACAGACCTGGTATGTTACCACCAGAACAAAATCTCCAGATGGCAGTCAGATTCACTTCATAAAGCTCCTCTTCGATTCTATTAATTACATATTCGAAAATGTTCATAGGTAGGTGACTGATAAGGACAAAACTTAAATCTTGAGTTGAACTGTAGGGAATTTATTAAAAAGACAATAAACAATAGATAATTTAATAAGTATATGTATACAGGTACATTAAGTAAATATTTTGGTATTGGTAAAGTCATTAACTAGAAGACTTCAAGTAGCTCCTCCTCACTCTTTCAGTGTTGAAACCTTTTTGTTTTATTCTAAGTTGTTGATTTTATCCTCCTAACACATTTCAAATTTCTATTTCATGGACTAATATTCTGTTTGCAGAATAGGCTCGCCTACCAGCATTGCTCAATACCTAGTCTCACTTTCGTAGGTATCGTCAATCAAGATACCATGATAGAAACTAGTTGTGAGGTTTAATACCATTGAATACATTCATGTAATTACAATAAGTGCTTTTATAATGTGCTAGGATTTCTGCAAAAAATGTTTCCTTAAAAATGACATTTATAAAGTGACTCATGCAATTTTGATACTAGAGGTTTTATAGTATTTCTGCTTTTCTATAGGAAAAATATATTAAGCCAAGTGAGACATTGAAGAATCTATCATTTACTCATGGGTTCTTTCTTTTTTTATTTAAAATCAAGTACCCCAGATTTAAGTTTAAAGCATGTGGTTAGCTGCAGTCTTGCCACACAACCCCTATGTACAAAACTTCGTTGCTATTTCCCCAACTAATTGTCCATTCCATATTAAACTAGCCACTGTTGGGCTTTTGTGAAATTCCAGTGTCTGGCTAAATGAAGTTGAAGAAATTTTTAATAGTCTCTTCCCTCTCATTTCGTAAATCCTTAAATATTTCCTCCATTCAGGAAGTTCAGGGAATATGTTTAATGTAGAACAGAGAATATGCTGTATGAAGAATCAAGTAGAACAATTTACATTTTATATAATTCTTTGGCCAAAATGAAAGTCAGGTAACAATCTACGAAGTCCAGAAATACAATGATTTATTTGTTATCGAAGTAGTCCACATTTTACATATTCAGTAATGAGAAGCCAAGATTAGAGCCTTCTTCTGTGAACATCTATTCTGCACATCTGGGCCAATTTACAATCAACTCTGCCCCAGTTGCTAATTCCTATTTCCCATCAAGGGAAAAATATGGTGCCTACCCTAGTGTAATGTCAGAGCAATTTTACTCAGACTTACTGATTTTTATGTGTAAACCAGATGTAATCATTGGTCTCTGTACATTTTTCTAAGCCTAGGATCCTACCTTATTCTCAAGTTTTAAGAATTAGTCCCTTCATGGAGTTCTTTGTCCTCTGAGAACTAAGTAGTCTTTTGCTGCTTTTAACCCTTACAGAGACTAGAGTAAGAGTTCCAGACATAAGTTCCCACCAAGATCAGATTCTCACTGAGGCTGCATTGTCAGATAAGATAGTGCTGGACCTGCATGTCCCATGTAACGAGTAAGTTGTTTAGTTCTAACACATTGTTGCCATATAAGAAAACTAAAACTGTTTTCTTATCTTCCAAATATTTCAAAGGAAATCAGAAATCTATATTTTTCTGAACAAAATTTCATGATCTTTTCAATTTTGCCAACTAATACAATGATAAAAACTTGGGTCAAAAAGACACACACACACACACACACAGAGGCACACATACTTCTGCAAGCAGATGTTGGGATGGACTCCACTTTGCAGATCTTCAATTAGAACTTTGTCTCAAAAAATTCCAGCTTCCTGTTAATAGAATTCTGTACATGAACAAAATATTAATATCCTTTTTGAAGAAATGTAGAGATATTTTCAAGTTAGAAAAGAAGTAGACTCTTTAAATAATTACTCATAACCCTGGAGCAGTAGCAGGGCTACAGAGAGAGCCCCTCTGGAAACACACCGTGTATATCCAAACTCTGGATTTCTTATCAGTCATATGACCTCAGACAAGTTAGTTTAAACTTTCTATGTCTCAGTTTGTTTCTGAAGTTGGTTGATTATAAAAATAGTAGTATTTACCTCATAGGGACTATGTGAGTTGAATGAGTTAATTTTTGTGATCTGTTAGATCAGTGACTGACACATATGAATTCATTATGGATGTTTGTTGAATGGATGGATTTCACACAAATGCATGAGCTTTGAACCACTTTTGTACTGAAAATTTAGAATAAATAAGATTACCCTTGTTAAAGAGCCTGAAAATTCCCGCAGGACCAGGTAAAACATGTTAATCTATCATTTTTGCTCAGTGAGTAAAAATTTACAGCATGAGTGTGACTAAAAGACACAATCAGAACAATTATAGAGGAGAAAAAGTTCATAGATAGCAGGCTCGATTCCTCGGGGCTAGAGATGAGGTAGAACATCATGGCAGAAGAGCATGGTGGAGGGAAGAAGCTCACATAAAGCAGAGAGAAAGACTCCACTCACCAAATACAAAATATATACCCCAATGTCATGCCACTAATGACCTACCTCCTCCAGCCATACCCTAACCACTTTCAGTTACCACTCAGCTAATCCCATTATGGGATTAATTCATTGATTGAGTTAAGGCTCTCATAACCCAATAATTTCTCCCCTAAACCTCCCGGTATTGTCTCACACATTAGCTTTTTGGGGGACTCCATACTTCCAAACCATAGCAGTGAAGGAAAATCATGTCACAAGGAACTTCAGCAAGAAGGCTCAGAATTATTGTTTTTCCCTTCACTAACATGGAGGCTAGATTGTTTAGAGAGAATCAGGCTATCAGCCAGCAATTCCTTTAGCCCACCAAAGGAAAGTGCATTTGACAGGAGAGTCAATGGAATTGTTCTCTTACGGTGACCTTGAGAAGAATCAAGAACTTTATCTAAAATAAAGAGGAATACGTTCATGGAAGGATATTTTAATTTACATCTCAGAAAAAGTCAATCTTTGAATCTATGAAGTACTTATGTTAATGGGTTAGGAGAAATAGAAATGATCTCTTCCTTAATGTCTATCTATACTGTCAATATAATCACAGGAGAAAAATATACTATGTCACAGATAAGAATCCATAAAAGACAGGGAAGCCACCCACCACTTGCAACATCACCATGAGAAGTTGTAACACAGAAATGCCTATTCTTATAATCAGTATTCATTTCCCATATGCATCCTTGATATGAGAAGTTTCTTAGGTAAATTGAGAATAGAGTAAATATCCAATTTTATTGAATGCTATTGAAAAATATTGATTGAAAATAAATTTTTTATATACAGTTGTGAGTCTAAGATTCAGTGGTTATTAACTAGGGGTGATTTTGCTCCCCAGGAGACATTTTGGTTGCTGTAGTCAGATGGGGAGGTGCTACTGACATCTAGTGGGTAGAGCCAGGGATGGTGCAAACATCCTCTGATGCAGAGAACAGTTCTTCGAACAAAAGAATAATGTGATCTCCAACTGTCAATAGTTATAGAGATAAAAACCCTAAAGTATAGGAAAATAAGGCTTCATCTATAGTCTAGCCTAAATTAGGAAGCCAAAATTTGCATTTCACCAGAGTTCTACTACACAACATTTACAATTTGGCTTATGTAGTCTGATATGAAACAAAGAACTACGTTAAGCAAAACTGGTTTAAATCCTACCTCCTCCATTTATTACTAATGTAAAATTGGGCCTGTCTGTGCTTTAGTATTCTCACCTGTAAAATGGAGATAATGATGGTACCTACATCACTAATTCTGAGAAATAACAGTTATATGAAAAGTGCCTAGAACAGTACCTGGTCCATGGGATGCACTGTATGTCTATAATCACAAAATAAGTGAATAATAAGTTAATAAAATGGAAGTAAAATGCCTATCTTCCTAGGTCAGTTCCTCCTCTTACAACCTTAGTGTGGCATAGGAATATGACATTTAATTTTAGTCCTAGCAAGTAGTATTGAATATTGGATTTGTTCCTTTTCATTTCTTTTCATTGTGTGGCAGTATGACTTATCCATATCCATGTATGTTTATCAAGTATGTATTATTTGCAAAAAACTAAGTGACACCAAAAATGATTAACATGATTCTTAGGTCTTATTTCTACATCTTCTCCCTTGCTCAGAAATTTCTGATTATTGAAAATTTTAAAGTCTCTCGTGAAATACTTCCTGCTATATTTCTTTCATCTACAGGTCTAATTAAAGAAATGGTCAGATTTGACAACATAGCTCTACACAAGTGTCTGTTGTATTTGCCAAGAATGTTTACTTTAGGTGAAAGATCTTGAAATCTACAATACACCTCAAAGTGTATACATTTGTCAAATTGTCTTTTAAAGTAACCAGTTGTATTTTTCTGGAATATCTACTTCTCACCATCTTTCACCTCGTCCAGTGCTCTTTGCAGCACAGCCTTATCAGATTCTTCAGTATATTTTTTCCTTTTCTGAAGGCTGAAATAAGAAATAAAAAGTGTAATGAAACAGCCGTCATGATGTTTCTGGTAGAATCATGTTCTCTTTAATCGTGGCTTTAACATTCATTGGGAATAAAAAATCTGTTTACTCTGCTGGAGGAATTAGGCTCTGAAGAGATTGTTTCAGTTCTCTTTGTTTATGATGATTTGTTAGCTCTCAACTGCAGAAATAATTTTGTTGTTTACATTAATCTATGGTGGCAGTATTAACTTCACATCATACATAAATATAATTATTGATCATTACCAGCTGTAATTCAGTGTTAGAATTACAGATTTACATAATTGTGCTATTAAGTATAAACTTGAACTTCATATCTGGGGTCACAAATAACTGGAGGCAGTAGAAATAGAAAATTCTGATTATATGTCATTCATATTTTAATACATGCTATTGCAATTTTGATCGGTGTTAATGTAAATATTTTTATGTACTTTATAGCAATGAGATGCTAATGGGTGGAAATTACAGCAATATTGATCTAGCTAATAAAATGTAATACATTAGTAAGGAAGGATATTTATTATACGCTTCAACTATTACTATACATTATCTGCCTAAGGAACATATGCTGCATCATAGGAGAAAAAAAAATTGAAACAAACCCGATAGGCATCTTTCCATTCACTATCACATTTTTTTCTGTGCTGAGTCTTTCATACTGATTTGGATTCAAAAAGGGCAATGCCGTTCTAAAACATGCAAAGTTCTTTCATTAATACAATTATTACATGGAAAACACTGTATTGAAATCAACCAACAAAGAAAAAGTTGTCTAGAAATATTCTGTAAGAAGCTACAAATGTCTGTATTGTTTGTCTTCATAAATGTACTATTTATAAATTATTTAGTAGGGCCTAATTTCTAATCTTAGAATTCAGTGAGTTAAAATGCCACACACACACCCCCCCACACACACACAACCCCAAAACAAAAACAATACTTCACAAGCAGAAATTCAAATGAAGCAATTTAGTTTATGATGTCAAAAGCTCAATAGACTTCTAACTTTTTAACTCTAAGTTGAGATTTATTGGAGCTATGTTTTCTTTGGATCCATGAAAGCAAAACAAGAAAAGAATTTCAACATTAGATAGTATTTTTTTCTAATTTCTCTATTATGTTGAATTTTATGAGATTTCCATTTTGTGATTCAGAATTGATAAAATATCAGTTATTGTTATCCAATCCAGTCATATATCTATTGATCTACCTGTAAATTTATCTTCTTATCTATATCGACCTACCTAATTATTTTTCCTAAAACAAAGATGATATAGAAAAAAATAAATACATGTTCATGAACCAAATTCCAAAATATGTCAAAAGTAAAAATAAGTTACAAAGGGCACAGTGGTACACACCAGTAATCCCAGCGACTCAGGAGGCTGAGGCAGAAGGATCTTTAGTTCTAAGCCAGCCTCAACAAAAGCAAGGAGCTAAGCAATTCAGTGAGACCTTGTCTCTAAATAAAATACAAGATAGGGCTAGGGATGTGGCTCAATGGTCAAGTGCCCCTGAGTTCAATCCCCATTACCCCTACCACCCCCAAGAAAGTTCCAAAAATAACATGAAATTAGTTCTCCGATTTCTTCCTTAACCTTAATTTTTCTGCTCTAATTCAATATTTAGTTATGATTTATGATTACATAAATAGTATTGTACAATGAATGTTATTGTGTATTGTTTTAGTCAACTTTTTCATTGCCAAGATGAAAAGATATGGCCAGAACAATTTTAGAGGAGAAAATGTTTATTTGGCACTCTTGGTTTTAGAGATCTCAGTCTATAGAGGGCCTAGTCCATTGCTTTGGGCCCCAGGTGATGTAGAACATCATAGCAGATGGCTGTTTGCAGAGGAAAGTAGCTTAGGACATGGCAATCAGGAAGCAGAGAGAGGACTTCTCTAATAAAGGACAAAATATATACCCCGAAGGCATCCTCCAATGACCCACCTCCTCCACTCACACCTTACCTGCCTACTGAACTGCCACCTAGTTAATCCCTATGGAAGGATTAATGCACTGATTAGGTCAAAACTCTTCTGATCCAATCATTTTGCCTCTAAACTTTCTTGCATTGTCGAACGTATGAGCTTTTGGAGGGATACCTAATGTCTAAACCATGACAGGTACCTTGCTTTTTTATTCTTAAACATTTTAGTTTTGTAAAAATACACATAACATAATACATCCTAACCGTTTTCATTGTGGAATTCCAAGTATTAAGTACATCCACATTATTGTATTATTTTTATCCTTCAAAACCTGACACTCTACACTCACTAATGGCACCTCATTCCCCTGTCCCCGACAGTTCTGGGAAACCACTATTTTACTTTCTGTCTATGAATTCAACTACTCTAGGTACTTCATGTAAGTGGACTCATATAACATTTGTCTTTTGCAACTGGTTTATTGCACTTAGAATAATGACATTCACGTTGTAACATGTCAGAATTTCCCTCCTTTTTAAGGTTGAATAATCTTTCACTATATGTATATACCGTATTTTCTTCATTCATCACTCCATAGACACTTGGATTGCTTCTACCCCTTGATTTTTGCTAACACTCTAAACATGAGAGTACAAGTATTTCTTTAAGACCCTGCTTTTGATTCTTTTGGTTGTATTCCCAGGATTGAAATTCCTGGATCTTGTGGTAATTCTACTTTTAATATCTAATTTTTTGAGTATTTTTATCATGAAAGTGTATTGAATTTTGTCAAATGCTTTTCTACATCAATCGAGATGATCATATGTTCTGGATTGCTTACTCATTTGTTTCTGCCTTCATCCTTTTGATGTAGTGTATGAGGTTGACTGATTTTCATATGTTGAACCAGCTTGCATTCCAGGAATAAATCACAGTTGATGATGGTGTGAAATCCTTTTAATGTGCTGTTGAATCTTCTTTGCTAGTATGTTTCTGAGGAATTGCTAGCACTTTTCTGAGGAATATTGTTTGCTATATTATCCATAAGGGATATTAGTGTGTCATCTCTTGAATATAGCATTTTTAGCTTTGTATCAAAGTAATGGTGGTCTCCTAGAAAGAGTTTAGAAATGTTCCCTCCTCTCCACTTTATGAGTTTTTAGGGGCACTGGTATTAATTCTTCATTGGTAGATTTCACCAGTGCACTCAGATGTCATGGTCTTTTCTTTGTTGACAGGCTTCTGATTGCTGATTAAAGTTTCTTAAGGGTTTATAGGTTTGTTTAGATATTCTGTTTTACCATGATTCTGGTGTGAAATATTTCTTTTATAAATCTTGATACAACTAAGTTTTGTATAACTGTATGCATGTATAACCTTTTTCTCTTCTGATAGTTGTGTATAATTCCACACTCTGTGTAACTATAATGTACTTCTCTGAACCAATTTTTTTTTCTTTTTTTCTTTTTCTTTTTTTGGTACCAGGGATTGAACTCAGGGGTACCCAACCACTGAGCCACATCCCCAGCCCTATTTTGTGTTTTATGTAGAGACAGGGTCTCACTGAGTTGCTTAGCACCTCGCCTTTACTGAGACTGGCTTTGAACTCGCGATTCTCCTGTCTCAGCCTCCCAAAGTGCTGGGATTACAAGCGTGAGCCACCGCATTTGGCCTGAAACAATTTTTTAAATCCTCCTTCATAAGGTTTTAGTTTCATTTATAGGGAAGTTTATTAAAATATAATTGCATGTAACAAAATTCATTCTTCTTAAGCATGAAGATTCAGTGAATTCTGAAAGATATATACAATTGTGTAATCACAACAATAATCAAGTAGAGAACTTAGAATTCTAGCACTGAAATTCTCCTCATGCCTCTGTTTAAGTTATTTCCTCTTAAAAAGCACTAATATTTTCTTGTCTCTACAATATTGTCTTTCCCAGAAAGACACATAAGTAGATTTAAACAGCATAATGCTTTTTATGTATGGTTTTCTTTTTTTTTTTTAATTTATAAATGACAGAAATCTATTTCTTACATTTCTCACAGTAGCCCAAGGTCATGGTGCCAGGAGGTTCAGCTGTCTGAGGAGGGCTGCTCTGTGCTTCCGAGAATGTACCTATTTGCCTCATTCTCCAGAAGGAAGAGTGCTGTGTCCCCACATGACTCTTCATTTAGCAAAATGCATTTGTGATTCAATTATAATGCTGCATGCATTTTATTCCTTTTGTTGTTGTTGTTGAGCATAATTCTATTGAATGGATGCACAACAGTTTAACGACTTAATAAACTACTTAATTGCTTTCTAAACTATTGGCATTCTCATCAGCAATATATGAGAGAACTTGCTTTTGCATATCCTCACCCACTCTAGAACATATATGTCTTTTTAAAGTTTTTAGCCCTTCTAATTGGAGTATTATTTTTTTTAATTTTCTTTTCTTAATTGTGAATGATGTTAAACATTTTCTCTTGTCTTTTTCTCATTGGCATATTCTTTTAATTAATTAATTTAGTTATTTATTTTTATTTGTTATTTTTAGATATACATGGCAGTAGGGTGTATTTTCACATACATACATGGGTTGCAACACAGTACAATTTTGATCCCATTCTTGTGATTGAACACAATGTGGAATTATAGTGGTCATATATTCATATATGAGCACAGGAAAGTTATATCCAATTAATTCTACTGTCTTTCCTATTCCCATCTCCCTTCTCTTCCCTTCCATTCCCCTTTGTCTACATTCTTTATGAAAGTATCTGTTCAAAGTTTTGGCCATTTTTAAATACATCTTTTAATTTTGTATTATGTGTATTGAGTTGTTAAGAGTTCTTTATATATTAGATTTGCCAGTTCTTTATGATGTATGTATTAGAAATAAATGTTTCATTAATTGTGATTTCAAGAAACAGAATGTATTTTATTTGGATAAAGTCTAACATCAATACTTTTATGGTTTATATCTTTACGTCTTGTATAAGAAATCTTTGCCTAGTGCTAAGTCACAAAAATATTATATTTTTTTCTTCTAGAACTTTTTTTTATACAACTTTGGTATCTCTGTCTCATATTTAAGTATATGAATCATTTTTAGTTAATTTTTATATGGCATAATGGAAGGTCTAAGGTTTGTTTGGTTTGGAAAAGAACATATAATTTTTATAGTACTATATTTTGGAAAGACTATGTTTGAAAGATTAACTTTCCCCACTGATTAATCCTAGTATCTTCATTAGAAAAATTAATTGGATATATGGGTGTATGTGTGCTTATACATGTATATATACACATATATTTGTAAATTTTTATATCCTTTATTGTTGATGTTTTATAATAAGTCTTAGAACAGTTAAATGAATCCTCTACATTCTTATTTATCAAAAATCATCCTTGGTCTATCCATAAAATCATAGAGTTAAACTGTCAGTTTCCATAAAAATAAAATGTGTGAGTATGTGTATGTGTGTGTGTAAAATCTGTAAGTCAACCTGGGGACAATCAACATTTAACATTATTGAGTGTTCTGATTCATGAACATGGACCTATCCTTGCCTCACATGTGACATCCAGTAGGAAGTTTGTGGGGCAAGAATATTTTATTTGGTCTTCCCTCAGTGACATAAAACACCAGATCTGCCTAGTATCAGTGCAGAACAGGAATGGTATAGGGGGTAATGTTATAGTTTGGGTGTGAGGCCCAAGACCTCACATGTGAGACAATGCAAGAAGGTTCAGAGGAGACATGATTGGGTTGTAACAGTCTTAACTCAATCAGTGATTTAATCCCCTGAGAAGGATTAACTGAGTGGTAAATGAAGTGGTAGGGTGTGGCTGGAAGAGGTGAGAATTGGGGCATGGCTTTGCGTCTATACTTGTATCTGGTGAGGGGAGTCTTCCTCTGCTTCCTGATTACCATGATGTGAGCTGCTTCCCCCTGCCACCTTCTCCCATCATGATGTTCAGCCTCACCTTTAATTCTGAGGAGCAGAGCCAGTCTTCTATGGACTAAGAACTCTGAAACTGTGAGCCTTTAAATAAACTCTTTCTCCTCTATAATTGTGCTGGTCGGGTCCTCTAGTCACAGCAGTGAGAAAGGCTAACTCAAACAGGCAATGTTTATAATCCTGCCCTGGTAGATTCCTGGGACTGATTTCAGAAAAATTTTCTATCCCACCCTCAATAGTAGATTGATTTTTCTTCTACTTATACTTCAACAGGAGCTGACCTTTGCCTAGGAACAGTGGTAAGCTGAGTTTTTTGCCCCACCCAAGTGACAGGCAACTTGTTTCATATAGGCAAAAAGTATCACATGCTAGCAGGTACTTCAGTGTCCCCTAAACACCATCAGTTCTCTTATTTCTTCTGCACCGGCTCTATTATGTTTCCTGGATTGTCCTTAATCTTCTTTATGAATTCCAAGCAGACGATCATAGAAAAGAATGGGTGAGTGCAGACTACTCCCTGGTATAACAAATTGTCACATTAATGCAAATATAGAGTTCAAGAATGTGTTAATTTTTCATGTCTCCTTGTTATCTACATTTGTGGATCTGCCTCTTCCTCCCATGCTTGGCAAAAGGTGAAAGAGTTTGTACATCAAGTCATTCAGTGGAGAAGGCCTTGTTGCCCTTTAGAATTCAATTGACATGTGTCTTTGTGCTCTTCCTCTTCAACAGCTTAAAAATGCATTAGGATAAAAGTTATACTTTATGTATGTTTCTATTTTATGAATTAAAAATAAACATTTCATTTGTAAAAAAATTAGGATTTGTAGATTACCCCAGTTTTTTCATTGTTAGGATAAGAGTAAAGGTTTCTATATTCTAAGCATAAACAAAAGTCAAAAGTTGATTTTTAAGTATCCAAATGGATTTTTTAAGGTTCCTTAGTATAAAGAGGTTTCTTACATAATTTAGATATCTTAATTTTTTTCAAATTTTTTGATGGGCACATGCTATTTTTATGTATTGATGATGTACAATGTGATGTTTTGATTCATATTTTCATTGGGTAATGTTAAACTTATTTATATATTTTTTTAATTTCTCATTTCAAATCTTGTTTCAATGAAGGCCTTTTAAAATGTATTGTGAGATTGGTGTGCTAGTCCTATATAGTAAATTCTTAGCAATAGACAGACTGAATAAAATAATGTGTGGACTTTCAGTCTTAGTTTATTTATACTCCAGAGTTTAGCAGTTTATATTTTCACCAATAATTTTGAAACTTTCCACTATCTATCCTTACCACCATTGAATATAATCAAAATGTTTTATGATTTGCTGATTTTACTTAACAAGAATTACATATTATTATTATGATGATATTTTTATTTCTTTAACCATGACAAAAATTAAGCAATTTAGTCAGATATAATTATTCTCTGAATTGCTAGTATATAATTTTCTTATCTTTTCTTATTGATTTATAAAAGCCTTTCAAAATTAAAAGAGACTTTGCTTATATTTGCTTTCTTTTTTTCTTCCCTCCCTCCCTCCTTCCCTCCTTCTTTCTTCTCTCCCTCCCTTCTTTCCTTCCTTCCTTCCCTTTTTTTTTAAATATTTATTTATTTTTTAATTGTAGGTGGACAGAATATCTTTATTTTATTTTTATGTGGTGCTGAGGATCGAACCCAGTGCCTCACGCATGTGAGGCAAACGCTCTACCACTGAGCTACAGCCCCAGCCCCCTTCCTTTCTTTTTATCTTTCTTTCTTTTTGTGCTAGGGATCAAACCCAAAGCCTCATGCTTGCTAAGGAAGACACTCTAAAACTGAACCACCGAGCCTTCTTCTCTTGATTTTCAAATTCTTAAATTTATCAATTATTTACTTTGTGTCTTTGACTTTTGTGACCTTCTTAAAAAATCTTCCCCTCTCTAAGATTATAAATAAATTAACTTATTTCTGTGTTTTTTCCAAGTGATTTTCAATGCTATCTTTTCACATCTTTAATCTCCGTGTGTATTTGTTCATTTATTTCTTATCTAGGGATGAAGTTTTATTTATTGGAAATTTTAATTCTTGCCTACTTCTTTTTTGATATTCTCACTATCCAGAATTTTCTTACACAGTAGTACCTCATCCTGAGATTTCTATTATTCATAATCTAACATGGTCTAAAAATACTAAACAGAAAATTTCAGGAATAGAATAAGTTTTAAGTTGCATGTCATTCTAAGTAATATGATACCAATGTCTCTCCTTCCACTCCATTCCTCCTGTGATATGAATTTCTCTTTGTCCGAGGCAACCATACTGTGTATGCTACCCAGCCATTAGCCGCTTAATAATTATCTCAGTCATCAGATCAACTGTTGTGATATCACAGTACTTGTGTTTAAGGATCCTTATTTTACTGAACAACAACCCCAAAGTGCAAGATTAGTGAAGCTGGAAATTCATGTATGCCAAAAAGAAACCATAAAGTGCTTTCTTTGGGTGAAAAGGTGGAAGTCCAGTAACGTTTTAGTTTGTCTGTTTTTATTTTATTTTATTTTGTAGTGCTGGAAACTAAACTCAGGGCCTCATTCATGCTAGGCAAGCACTTTACCACTGAGATATACTCCTAGCTCCCAATAACATATTTTAAAAGAAAGAGAAAGCTCTGTTTTATCTTGTTATAAAGGCAGCAACTCTATGAGATTTGGGCCTCAATTTCATGACCATATTTAACTTTAATTTCCTCCTTACTCCAAAAAATTTACAGTATGAGTCAGAACTTCATTATATAAATTTGGGGGTGCACAATTTATTCAATAGTGTATTCATCTCTTATGTGACTGTTATAAATGGGATCCTTTCTTCCATCTTATTTTATAGAAAAGCCATGAATTTTTCATATTGATAATGAGCGATCTTGTCATGTTATCTAAATGCTTCTCACAGTTTTGTGGTAAAATACTCAGGTATAAAGTTGTAAATTTTTAAACGATATTTTTTCTTATCCAGTATTTTAAACTTATAATTTCTCTTGTCCACTTTTATTGCCTAGTACTCCATGAACATTAGTAAAACAGTGATGATAGTTATTACTTTTATTTTCAACATGAGAGGAAAATGAGATCTAGATAAATAGTTCCTCATTCAATGATATTCATAAAGTTATTTTCCAAGAATAAAAATACTAGCCATGTTCAGTCATATACACTCGTAATTCCAGTCACTCTGGGGACTGAGGCAGGAAGATCACAAGTTTAAGATCAGCCTCAGCAACTTAGTAAGACTCTAAGTAACTTAGCCAGACTCTGCCTCAAAATAAAAAGGACAGAGAATATAGCTCCTTGGTAAAGTGTCCCTAGGTTCAACCCTCAGACCCAAAAGAAAAGAAAGGAAATACTATATTATTAGATATGATTCATCAATTTCTCTGTTGTTGTTTTTGTTGCATTATGCTTGGAAAGGAAAAAATTTAATATACTTTTGTATTTTAATTAGGTTTCCATGACAGCAGAATGAATTTTGATTCATTGTACACAAATGGAGTACAAATTTTCACTTCTCTGGTTGTACACAATATAGAGTTACACCATATGTGCAGTCATATATGAACCTAGGGCATTGTTGACCATCTCATTCTACCATCTTTTCTGCCTCCATGTCCCATCCTTTCCCTTCTCTCTCCTTTGACCAAAGTTTCTCCATTCTTCCCATTTCCCTTCCCACATTATGGATCAGCATCCATGTATCAGAGACAACATTTGGCCTTTGGTTTTTTGGGAATGGCTTACTTTGCTTAGCACTATGTTCTCCAACTCCATCTATTTACCTACAAATGCCATTACTTTATTATCTGTTAATGCTGAGTAATATTCTATTGAGTATATATACCACAGTTACTTTATCCATTCATCTATTGAAGAGCATCTAGGTTGGTCCCACAGTTTAGCTATTGTGAATTGTGGTGCTATAAACATTGAAGTGGCTGTATTACTGTAGTATGCTATTTTTAAATCCTTTGGGTATAGACCAAGGAATGGGATGGCTGGGTTAAATGGTGGTTCCCTTCCAAGTTTCCTAAGGAATTTCCATACTTCTTTCTAGATTGGTTGCACCAATTTGCAGTACCACCAGCAATGTATGACTGTGCCTTTTCCTCCACATCCTTGCCAACACTTGTTGTTGTTTGTACTCTTGATAACTGCCATTCTGACTGGTATGAGATGAAATCTTAGAGTAGTTTTCATTTGCATTTCTCTAATGGCTGGAGATGTTGAACATTTTTTCATATATTTGTTGATTGATTGTATATCTTCCGAGAAGTTTCTGTTCATCTCCTTGGCCCATTTATTGATTGGGTTGTTTGTTTTTTGGTGTTAAGTTTTTTGAGTTCTTTATATATACTGGAAATCAGTGCTCTATATGATGTGCATGTGGCAAAAATTCGTTCCCAGAATGTTGGCTTTCTGTTCACTTCA
This sequence comes from Geosciurus inauris, assembly GCA_004024805.1. Classification (NCBI taxonomy): domain Eukaryota; kingdom Metazoa; phylum Chordata; class Mammalia; order Rodentia; family Sciuridae; genus Geosciurus; species Geosciurus inauris. The sequence continues at coordinate 95,471 of PVHX01005028.1, read as the reverse complement.
TTATTTCTTTTGCTGAGAAGAAGCTTTTTAGTTTGAACCCATCCCATTTATTGATTCTTGCTTTTATTTCTTGTGCTTAAGGAGTCTTGTTAACAAAGTCAGGGCATAATCTGAAATGATGAAGATTTGGGTCTACTTTCTCTCAATTAGGCGCAGGGTCTCTGTTCTAATTCCTAGGTCTTTGATCCACTTTGAGTTGAGTTTTGTGCATGGTGAGAGATAGGGGTTTAGTTACATTTTGCTGCATATGGATTTCCAGTTTTCCTAGCACCATTTGTTGAAGACGCTATCTTTTCTCCAGTGTATGTTTTTGACACCTTTGTCTAATATGACATAACTGTATTTATGTGGGTTTGTCTCTGTGTCTTCTATTCTATACTATTGATCTACATGTCTATTTTGGTGCAATACCATGCTGATTTTGTTATTATAGCTTTGTAATACAATTTAAAGTCTGGCATTGTGATGCCTCCTGCTTCACTCTTCTTGTTAAGAATTGTTTTGGCTATTCTGGGTTTCTTATTTTTCCAAATGAATTTCATGATTGCTTTTTCTATCTGTATAAAGAATGATGTTGGGATTTTAATTGGAATTGCATTGAACCTGTATAGTACTTTGGGTACTTGGCCATTTTGATGATATTTATTCTGCCTATCCAAGAACATGGGAGATCTTTCCATCTTCTAAAGTCTTTTTCAATTTCTTTCTTTAGTGTTCTGTAGTTTTCATTGTAGGGGTCTTTCACCTCTTTTGTTAAATTGATTCCCAAGTATTTCATTCTGGGGGGACTACTGTGAATGGGGTAGTTTTCTGATTTTCTAATTTTCTAATTTTCTCTTTCAGAGGATTCATCACCACTCTGGCTAGAGTTTGAAGGACTATGTTGAATAGAAGTGGTAAAAGAGGACATCCCTGTCTCATCCCCATTTTTAAGGGGAATTCTTCTAATTTTTACCTACTGAGGATGATGTTGGCTTTTGGTTTTGCATAGATAGCTTTTACAAAATTGAGGTATGTTCCTACTATCCCTAGTTTTTCTAGTGTTTTAAACATGAAGAGGTGCTGTATTTTGTCAAATGCTTTCTCAGCATCTATAGAGATAATCATATTCTTGACTTTAAGTCTATTGATGTGATGAATTACATTTATTGATTTCCATATGTTGAACCAAACTTGCATACCTGGTCTGAAACCCACTTCATCACGGTGCATTATCTTTTTAATATGTTTTTTATATTATTTGCCAGAATTTTATTGAGAATTTTTGCATCAATGTTCATCAGGGATATTGGTCTGAAGTTTTCTTTGATGTGTCTTTGTCTGGTTTTGGAATCAAGGTAATACTAGCCTCATAGAATGAGTGTGGAAGGGTTCCTTCCTTTTCTATTTCATGGAATAATTTGAGGAGTATTGGTATTAATTCTTCTTTGAAGATCTTGTAAAAACTCGGCTGAGAATCCATCTGATCCTGGACTCTTCTTGGGTGGTAAACTTTTGATGGCTTCTTCTATTTCCTTGCTTGAAATTGATCTGTTTAAGTTTTGTATGTCCTCCTAATTCAGTTTGGGCAGGTCATATGCCTCTAGAAATTTGTCAGTGTCTTCGGGATTTTCTATTTTACTGGAGTATAGATTTTCAAAATAGTCTCTAATTATTTTCTCTATTTCAATAGTGTCTGTCATGATATTTCCCTTTTCATCTTGAATTTTAGTAATTTGATTTTTCTCTCTCCTTTTTTGTTAGGGTATCCAAGAGTTTATCAATTTTATTTATTTTTTCAAAGAACCAGCTTTTGCTTTTGTCAATTTTTTGAATTGTTTCCTTTGTTTCAATTTCATTGATTTCAGCCCTGATTTTAATTATTTCCAGTCCTCTACTTCTTTGGGGGTTGAATTGTTCTTCTTTTTCTAGAGCTTTGAGATGTAATGTCAAGTCATTTATTTGTTGATTTTTTCTTCTTTTAATCAATGAGCTCAATGCAATGAACTTTCCTCTTAACACAGCCTTCATAGTGTCCCAGAGATTTTGATATGTTGTATCAGAGTTCTCATTTACCTCTAAGAATATTTTAATTTCCTCCTTTGTAGGAGCACTCCCCATACCTTCAACCCCTCCCTTCCCTCTTTTCCCATTCTATGCTGATAAACTGCACACCGGGCAGAGCGTGCTTCATTGGTTGTAACCTTGGAGCCATGAATGGTCCAAGGATCCTATATAAGCTTCTGTACTTCCTGGATTAAAGGGTTTCTGAGTCTCACTCTGGCAGAGCAGTCATATCTACCCCCGGAGTCTGGGTGGAGTAACTCCGCAGACCATCACCCCAAAACCTCATCCTGTGAGGCCCCATAGTGTCTTCCCCAAAGACGCCTTTTCATCTCTCAGGACCCCCAACCCATTGAGCAGACCCATGAGGCACAACTTCAAACAATACTCCTTGATGTCTTCTGTTATCCATGCATTGTTAAATAGCATATTACTTAGTCTCCAGATAATGTGTAGCTTCTATTTTTTATTTTATCATTGATTTCTAATTTCATTCCATTATGGTATGATAGAATGCAGGGTAATATCTCTATTGTTTTGTATTTGCTAAGAATTCCTTTGTGGCATAACATATGGTCTGTTTTAGAGAAAGATTTGTGTGCTGCTGAGAAAAAAGTGTATTCACTTGTTGATGGATGAAATATTCTGTATATGTCCATTAATTCTTAATTATTGATTTTATTATTGAGTTCTATGGTTTCTTTGTTTAGTTGTTTGGAAGATCTGTCCAGTGGTGAGAGAGGTGTATTAAAATCACCCAGTATTATTGTGTTGTGGTATTTGCTTCTCAAAATTGAGAAGGATTTGTTTGATATATGTGAATGCCCCATTGTTTGGGCATAGATATTTATGATTGTTATGTATTTTTGATATATGATTCCCTTAAGCAGTATGAAATGTCCTTCTTTATCCCTTCTGACTATTTTTGGTTTGAAGTCTACTTTATCTGATATGAGGATGGAGACCCTTGCTTGTTTACACAGTCCATTTGAGTGTTATGTTTTTTCCCATTCTTTCACCTTCAGTATGTGGATGTGTTTTTCTATGAGATGAGTCTCTTGAATACAACATATTGCTAGGACTTGTTTTTTAATCCAACCTGCCAGTATAAACTTTTGATTGACGAGTTTAAGCCATTAACATTCAGGGTAATTATTGAAATATAGTTTGTATTCCCATTCATTTTGGTTTATAACTTGATTTGGTTTCTCTTTTGATTGGCTTTTCCTTTAGTGTAGTCCCTCCCTTTGCCAATTGTCATTGTTATTTTTAATTTCCTCCTCATGAAATATTTTGCCAAGAACGTTCTCTCCTGCATGCTTTCTCACTGTAAATTCTTTTAACTTTTGTTTATCATGGAAAGTTTTTATTTCATCATCAAATCAGAAGCTTAATTTTTCTGGATATAAGATTCTTAGTTGGTACTCATTTTCTTGTATAGCTTGGTATATGTTGTTCCAGTATCTCCTGGCTTTGAGGTCTGGGTTGAGAAATCTGCTGAAATCCCAATTGGTTTTCCCCTGTATGTAATCTGTACATTATGTCTTGCAGCTTTAAAAATTCTATCCTTATTGTGTATGGTAGGCATTTTCATTATAATATGCTTTGTTGTGGACCTGGTCTAGTTTTGTACATTTGGTGTCCTGTAAGCCTCTTGTATTTGATTTTCCAATTCATTATTCATGTTTGGGAAATTTTATGATATTATTTCATTGAAGAGATTGTGCATTTCTTTGGTTTGTATCTTTGTGTCTTCCTCTATCCCAATAATTCTTAGGTTTGGTCTTTTGATGTTATCCCATAATTCTCGGATGTTTTGTTCATGGTTTCTTAACATCTTTATTGTGTGGTCAACTTTATTTTCATGATTATATATTTTGTCTTCATTGTCTGAGGTTCTGTCTTCCAAGTTATCAAGTCTGTTGGTGATGCTTTCTATTGAATTTTTTATTTGGTTTATTGTTTCCTTCATTTCAAGGATTTTTGCTTGTTATTTTTTAATGTCTCTATCTCTTTCTTGAAGTAATATTTTGCTCCCTGTATTTGCTCTCTTATTTCCTTGTTGGATTTACCAATTGTTGTCTGTAATTGCTGTCTTATATTATTCTGTGTTTCATAGATCATTTTAATTATGTATGTTCTGAACTCCTTCTCTGACATTTCATTTACTGTGCTGTCAGTGGATTCTATTATTGTAGCATCTTGGTTTGTTTGGGGCAATTTCTTCCCTTGTTTAATCAGGTTGTTCATGTGTCTTACTCTCTAGCAGTGCCGATCTGAGGTATTACAGTTTCTATCCTATAATCTTTTAGTGTTCCTGCCAGTTACCAATACTTCACCTCTGGTATAACTAGGCCTGCAGGGATCTCAGGGATGATCTTCCTGGTCCTGGCTAAACTCTAGATGGCTATGACTCTAGATGGAAGTAGACATCTACCTGTCGGTAGATGGGTGGCTGCAGTGCAGTGCTCGGTTGGTCTCCTCTGCACGTGCACGGTCAGTCCACAGTCTTTAACCTATAGGCTTAAAGATCCCCTATAGGGTTCCAGTACCCTTTAAGGGGGAAACCAATATTAACAGATCTCAATACAAACAAAATACAATTTTAGACCAAATGGCTCCTAATAGGACATTTATGGCTTTGTCACAATATACAGAAATTATGAGTTCAATTAGTATCTACTATATAAACAATATGTTTACAAAAATCTATAGTTTCTGCTGGTGTACTAAAGAGAACTGGGGGTAGATTGTAGGATGAGATGTTAAGGAAGTAGGAAGTGAAGATATAGAGTTATTAGAACCTAGAAAGTGTGAAAGAGGAATGCAAAAGAAGTTGGCTAGTAGTAGAAAAGAGAGAGATTTGGGGAAGACAAGTAAGTAGGAAGAAAATAGAATACAACAAACAAGAAAACATAAAAATTAAGAAAAATAAAACATGTAAAGATAAAAGATACGAGACTATATTATACAACTGTAATATACTAATCAGATATCCCAGTCCACAGTAGCCTAATGCATAAAAAATATTTAGTTTCACAAATGTTGGGGATGTGAGGGCAGAAAAAGAGTGAGAGAGGGAAAAGAAAAAAAAGAAATGAAGAAAAGAAAAAAAAACAAAGGGATAATAGAGGGAAAAATTGTCTCAATGTATATAAAAAGGCTTGCTTCCCTTCTCATCCAGTAGGTGGCATTGTCTGTTGTTTACTAGTATCTCTCCTCTCAGGTCCAAGATGATGACGAAGGAGTCTCAAAATGGAGGCATCTGCTCCCAAAGATAGGGTGTAGGGCTGGGCTGGCAGCATTGGGTGATGTGTTGGGAGATGCAACTCTGCGGTGTGCTGTGTGGAAGTAGAAGGTTTACTCCAGATCCTAGCCAGTGTCCCCAGATACAGGTGAATGGGAGAGTTCCATGTTGGTAGAAGAAAGTCCACACAGGAGCAGTAGCCAGGGTTCCCATATGGGAGCCAGGGGTCCTGCGTGGGAGCCGGGGTTCCTACACAGGAGCTGCAGCTAGGGGTCTTATGTGGGTGGGTGATCCAAGGTCCTGCGTGGTATGTGGGCACTGGGGCGAGTCCTGCACCAGGGATCAGCCAGGGTCCTGCACAGGTGAGTAACTGGAGTCCTGCGCAAACGTTGGGACCTGGTGACCCACACGGGCACATGACTGGAATTCCTGCATGGAGGCAGCTGTCTGGGGTCCTCTAACAATTTGCAAAGAAACAGTATTTTCAGTATTTTTATCTCCAGTCCTGGAGAGACAAGGACCGCAGTGTCCATCTAGGTCACCATCTTGGATCTGCTCAGAAAAAATTTTTGACTAAAAAACATACAAAATAGATTTAAATCATATTTATAGGAAAAGGATTTGGGCTCTTAATTTTAAAATTAGATTTTTTCCAAAGCAAATAAGCTCTACTTATAGAGAATGAGAAACACTAAAATGGTTCTTTGAAACTTGGAATGGAACCACCATTTGACCAAGCTATCCCATTCCTCTGTCTATACCCTAAAGATTTAAAAACAGCATACTATAGTAACACAGCCACTTCAATGTTTATAGCACCACAATTCACAATTGCTAAACTATGGAAGCAACCTAGATGCCCTTCAATAGATTAATGGATAAAGAAACTGTGGTATATATACACAATGGAATATTACTCAGCATTAAAAGAGAATAAAGTCATGACATTTGTAGATAAATGGATGGAGTTGGAGAATATCATGCTAAGTGAAATAAGCCAATCCCCCAAAAAACAAAAGCCAAATGTTTTCTCTGATTAGTAGATGCTGATCCATAATGGGAATGAGGGTGAGGAGCATGGGAGAAATGGAGGAACTTTGGATAGGGCAAAAGGGAGAGAGGGGAAGGGAGAGGGCATGGGGGTTGGGAAGATGGTGGAATGAACATCATTACCTTAGGTACATGTATGGGGACACGAATGGTGTGACTCTACCTTGTGTACAACCAGTGAAATGAAAAATTGTGCTCTATATGTGTACTGTGAATTGAAATGCATTCTGCTGTCTAAAAAATAAATAAAAATAAAAAATAAAATAATTCTTTGTCACTCATGATACAGTAAAATAAAAAATGCTGAGGTTAGTTCTACTAAAAATTTATTTTAACCAAAATGATTATTTCCTATAAAAATTGCCTCTCAATTCTTTCAAAATTAGGAAGTAAGTGGCAAGGGGTGAGGCCAGGAACTTTTATAGCTGCTTCTACTCTCCTTTATAGGAAAACTCTCCAAGTGAAGAAATACAGAAATACAGGAACTTTTATAGCTTCTACTCTCCTTTATAGAAAAATTCTCCAAGTGAAGAAATCCTTTTCTCACTTGTAGTTCTCAGGAATGACTGTAGAATGTGCTACAAATGTAATAACGAGATGAAGTGGAGCTGACTGGAACAGCCAGATTGTGTTCCAGTCCCCACTTCTCCACCCAGCAAATGGATGTCCTTTAAGGCTTTTGCCCAGCAAGTCTATCTGCCTACAGTATAAATCTCAGGACATACTGCTTTCCAGGGTCCCTCTGCTTTGGTACAAATGGGGCATGTGCAGAGGAGACTCCATCTGTCCTGAACAGCTCTCCAGACCCTTGTGGGATTGAATAGCAATTAATCTTACCTGGACTTCTGTGGTACTTTGCTGCCTGTCTGTTAAGTAATAAACCCACTTTGTATAACCTGTGTGCATTGGTATTGTGTCTCATTGGATTCAGACAATTTGGTAACAAGTGTGCAGTGGACTTATCTCACAACCATTAATTCTTCTATTCAGCATCAATACTTCTATTTTGTCAAGCAAAGTTCTTGAAATATGCCTATTGTTATGATTTGGATGTGAGGTATCCCCCAAAAGCTCACATGTGAGACAATGCAAGAAGATTTGGAGGAGAAATGGTTGGGTTATAGCCTTAGCCTAATCAATGAGTTAATCCCTCATGGGATTAACTGAAGTGGTAGGGTGTGGCTAGAGGAGGTGGGAATTGGAGCGTGGCTTTGGTGTATATATTTGTATCGGCCAAGTGGAGTCTCTCTCTCTGCTCTCTGATCACTATGATGTGACTTCCCTCTGCTAGACTCTCCCACCATGATGTTCAGCCTCACCTAGAGCCCTGAGGAATGCAGCCAGTCTTCTATGGACTAAGACCTCTGAAGCTGTGAGCCCTCAAATAAACCTTTCCTCCTCTACAACCATTCTCGGAAAATCCTTTATTCACAACAGCAAAAAAGCAGACTAAAACACCTACAATCATCAAATAAATGATATTTAGGTGTGCAGTATGCAAGGCTTTTGTACTGGGTACCAACATAAGACTAAAAGTAAAAGGTTCCATATAAACTTTCAGAGTAGTTACTGGAGCAAGAAGCAACAATGACAGGAAAATAATGTATTACAGTTATAAGATTTAGTGGACACAGTAGGTATTTAAAATTGTTAAATATGAATAAAGAGAAGAATCTGGGCAGTGTAAAGATTTGGAAAACCACTGAACTCTTCTATAACACTTTTACTGTAAAGTGAGGAGACATGATACAACCTAAAACATGATCCCATTTCACAGAGGTAGTAAATACTTACCCAATTTTAAATCTTTTTATTTATTTCATCTTGTTCTGTGGATTCCAAAGGTTTATATTAGCCTGTGAATTTTAAGCCTTTTTAGTTAGTTTGGCTTGGCTTTACTTTTGGTATTGCTCAGTTGATGACTTAGTACTTATAGCTGGAGGAAGAAAAGAGAAAATACAGACAAAATAAAATAAGGGGTAACAAGATAAAAGTTTTTGCCCTTGGTTTCATTTGTTTTCATTTGTTTACTTAATTACACTATTTAGGGGCTCCTTTGTAAAATCAGGTAGACATGGAAGAGCAAGTCTAACCTCTCTAGTCCTTTTTGGTCTTTCTCCTTTATCACCAGACAAGTGGTTGTCAGCACCAACTATCTTAGCAATCATCTCTGCCCATGCAGTGGATAGCTGCCATTAAAGCATTCTTAGTTTTCTAAATTGTGTGGGCCTGTAAGTTTTCCACTAATTGTTCAAGCCAACTGCCCATCAAATCTACGTCGTAGGCTTGCCAAGTCACTTGCTGTGCTCTAACCACCAAGTGTCAGTCCACCATGTTTCCTCTGCTTAGCATGTGTTCTCCACACCTCAGCATTTCTCACTTCAATTGCTCTATATCCTTCTCCTCTAGTCCTCTTTGTTACCCTAAAGTTTTTCTTTTTTGCCCTCGTTTACTCATTTTACATATTAAATTTGAATGCCACTTCATCATTAAAACTTCCATGACCTCAATATCTTAAATAAACAAATATTAACCACCATTTTCTTCATGTCTCGTCTGTAAGTATTCCATTCCTTTGGTATCTTGATGTCAATAATATTTTTACTTACCCACTGGAATGCATGCTACACTAAGGCAGTGGATTTTATTTTTTGTTCACTGCTGTATTCCCGGAAACCCTTCCTGATAGATAGTAAGTGCCTACTAAATATTTGTTAGATATTGTTCCAGTTTATTTACATATTTATATCCTTCCACTAAACTACAAGTCACTTGAGTACAAAAACCTTGTCTTATTAATTTTAGGGTCTCCCTCAGAAACCCAAACATAAATAAGTGATTAATTAATGCTTGTTGAAGTTGTTTGCTTAAAATAATCTAAAATTATTCTCCAATATTTTGAAAACCCTACTTAATTTGCATTGAGATTATAAACCAAAGAGACTACTAAATTTTATAGTCTCATTAGCCTTTTAAGTTACTTTTTCCCCTTTCCCTTATATGAAGTTTTAGAGATGCTTCAAAAAGGACAGACCTCACTTCTGCTGAAAAGACCAATGTTTCTTTCAGGAGAATACTCAATTCACCATTCAAGTGGGATGCTCACCATTTCAGACTCAAAGATGCAATGAAAATTTATTACAGGAGACAAAACATAATGATACTAAGGAATCTCTCTTTTCTGTTCCTTTCTCAGTTTACTAATTTTTGGCAAATGTATATATGGTTTAAAAATTCTACCTAGTGAATGGGTTTATGACTCAGTTATATTGAACCAACAGAATATGAAAGCAAAGTGAGTCGGGGAGTCATTTTAAAGATATTTTAGCTTCAACCTGATTTACTAGCTATGTGAATTACTGTGTCCTTTGTATTTAAAGTTTCCTCATTTGTAAAAGGGGATAATGATGCAGACCTCTTCACAAGATCACTGTGTCACTTAACTAATTAATACTGTAATTATAAAGTACTTAGAAAATATAATGCACTGTACAAATGCCAAGTGTTGTTATTAGAATCATTTGAGCACTCAGCTCATCTAGATTTACTACTTTAGCAAGGCAAATAATTCTAAACAGTAAGAAATCCTCAACTATACATACTAATTAATCCAATTTAAACATTTATTATGTACTGTAAACATGCCCTGTTAAAATATGCATTTTAGTTAAGGCCACCATTAAAATCATCTTTCAGAGATTGAGTTGAGTTGCTTGAGGTATGCATAAAATGAATTCTGCCTTGGCCTTTTCACATGATGGTTTAGATTACATTTATCTTACTAATAATTTCTCTGTTGATTGATTTGTTTGTTTGATTGAATGTTGATTGTCAGGGACTCAGCTTATATTAATTTTAAGTGAGAATACAGAGAGGGAAATTAGCATATTCCCATTGTCTCTAGTGGAAGATTTGAAAAGAAACAATATATTTTAACTGCCATGCTATTATTTTAGTCTAATATCCATTAAGGGGCCTTTTCTGGAAAGGAAATGCCCTAGAGTGGAAAATGGAAGTTTAATGTGTGCTTTAGGGAAAGCTTGATTTTGGCAGTGAGAGCCACATTATCTCTATAGGTTAAGTCTGAAAGTCCCAGAGTTGATAGGACATTAATGATATTCAATCTACATGTAGATCCCTATTGTAACAGCACATCAAAAGGCGAAACACAATGACTAATTGTTCACATAAAGAGATTCTGTGAGTGTCATATTTTTGTTTTGTCTGTTTTGTTTGGTTGATTTGGTTTGGTTTGGTTATTTTTACTTAAAAGAATCAACTACTAAAAACAAAGAGATGAACCTGTTCCAGGTAATAGCATTTTATATAATCACTATAGTCAAAATTTGAATTCTGTATTTGGCTGTTTCAATACTTGCACAAAATGCAAACAAACTCACTGGTTAATTGGATCCATACCTAACTCTTTTCTTCCATCGGACTCAAAGTGGAATTAATGTGGCTGAGTATAAAATACACTCCACTCAGTGGAATATTGTCTTCCCATTCATATAGGGGACCTCTTTCTCTCAGAAACATGAAGACATACAGTAACAGCACTAAAAATAATAGTAATAATGATAAAATATAAAAAGAAATGACTTGAGGCTTTCCCATTGGCCTTATACTCACAAGTGCCATCAATGAAAATTTTGTTAAGGCTCTAATTACTTACATTTCCTAGGGCAGATTAAATAACTGCCCACACAATTTTTCCATTGAAAATTATAAATAGGCCAATAAATGAAACTGTCTCTCCATCTACTAATTCTTTTCTAGCAAATACTGTTCTGTCACAAAAATAGCCGCCCATTGAACATGGTTATCCCTCTCTATGCACACAGTTAACCTGGTACTGGAGGCATCAGAATACAAAATTAGAGAGCACACTTTAATGAATGAAACTTTGATTATATATACTTCTTTATCTTGTGATCACCAGACTTATCACATAATTTCTAGTAATTGAACCATTACAATGAAAGAAAAGCAAACTGTTATCACTTCAATGTACACATGAAATGTATTTTTGGGATTAAAAGGGAATGTGCTAGAAAATGTATTACAAAGAAAAATCACATTTAAGGAATATTAATTGTGAATCCTAAGTAAAAGAATCAATATATTGAGGCAATTCTCTTTGGAATATTTCTTAGGCGTCATGAAAATAAAACATTCTGAAACAGATTTGCATCCATCTTTTTCAAACTCTACCCTATCATATTATCTTCTATTTTTAGAAAAAAAATGAATATGTCAAAAGAGACTGCATTTGAGGCATTCAAATGTGTAGAAACTATTGCTACACATGCACTCTTAAGTAAATTTCAAAACTAAAGTGCAAGAGAGAGCCTCAAAATCACTGCTTTTCACTATTATCTTTTATTCATTTTTTAGACACAAACCTATACACCAGTCTTATAGACAGCTTCAGTTCATTAGAAAGCACTGTAGATAACACATTACTTTGATACAAGAATATGTCAAAGTATTTGTATTTTTCAACAACTTGATATCTCCATTGATGGTCATAAACCTTTTATAATAAGTAATATCTGAAGTATCTAAAGGAGTATTTATAGCTAAATTTTGATTACAAATTTATATATATTTATATATTCTTAAAAAGAAGAAATTGCCATTCAATAATAAATAATATAATTATGTAATATTAGTCCCTTTTACTCTATTTTATTTTGTTGTGGATGGCCTATTATTTGTGACAGAAAATTGAATGTCTACAGAGTAATTTCTTCATTTACAAATTACCTAGGAACTAAACAGCTACATAAGTTAAGAGTGTCAAACAACAATGACCAAAACAAAACAAATTATCCTATGTGACATATTGTTATTTATAGTCATGGCCATGTGAATACCTCTAAGTACAGATTACTTGAGACAGATAAGGCAGGCCCTAAATAAGTCATGAAGTCTAATCATTTGTCTCCAATTTAAACCATTCTTTACCTTAAGCTTTAACTCTCCCAGAGATGACCTTTATTTTTCCTTGTGTTGTTTTTAAGTCCTGTTTCCAATTAAAATGGGAAATACTTGATTATTTTTCAAGGATGTGTGGATTAGGCTCTTAATTCTGCATTAGGTATTTAAGATGACTGAACCAAGTCTTATGTGGTACACAACCTCTCCAGGTCACAGTATGATCTGAGCAAAGCTCAAACCCACAGGTTTTTCATTACCCTACAATGATGTTCAGGGTATCCTCAAGAAGGGGAACAGAAAAGCTTTTGTTTATTTGGTCACTGTTATGATTTGTGTATGAGGTATCCCTCCCAAATCTTCTTTGTTAATGCAGGAATGTAAAATTATTAGATTGTAAGAACTGTAACCTAATCACTCTATCCTAGTTTAAATGACTGAGTGGTAACTACAGGCAGGTGGGTCACTGCTAGAGGAAGTGAGTCACTGATGGTGTGCCCTGGAGGGTTGTGTTTTCCTTTCCCCCTCTCTCACTGCTTCCTGACCCCACCATTAGCTGAGCAGCTTTCTCCCCATGGGGTCCTCCTGCCATGATGATCCACCTTTTCTTGGGCCCAGAGCAATGGACTTGGCCCACCATGGATTGAACCTCTAAAAGCATGAGCCCCAATTAAACTTTTCCTCCTCTAAGTTGTTCACAGTATTGCAAAGCTTGATTAAAGCAGTTATATCATTTGGTAGTGATTCCCTGGACATCCGTAAGGTAGCCTAAAGGCAAATCGGAAAGAAGTTTATCAACAACACATGCTGGAGTAGACAACTGGTTTTAATCTTTCATGGGTTCCTCTTATCTTCTGTTTCTCAAAACACATGTACTCTAGCTCCCACCTCCAGCCCTATTCCTTTCCCTATGACTAGTGCCTTCTGAAACCACTAGTGAATGAACTTGAGCTGATTTGGAGACTAAAAGCAGCCTCCTGCCTCTCCTCTTTTAGAACTTCTGAAATTTAATATACACATTTTTATTTCTATTCTTTCCCTCCAAAATAAGTTTATGATTAGTGAATTCTCTGTGTGAACAAACCATTATTTCACTGGCATTAATTTTTACTTTTCAGCTTAGAATCCTCAAGACTTAATAAAATATATACTTATACACTATGTACAAAAAGATTATGTGAGCCAAAAATGAGCCAAAAATACAGAAGTGAGAAGATAAGGGCAGATAGGTAATAAACTCAAAATATATAAATGAAAAAGGAAATTTTATAACATACAGTGACAGTCTGGAGACCAGAATCTACTTGTGACTTTAAATTTTGTGACATTCCATAATCAACTACTAGAGGTTGATCCTTAAATTATCTAGACCATTTCTAGGCCTAGTCCAAATTACCCTTAATTACTCCTACCTCTATAAATTTCAAAAAAGACCACGGCTGGAAAGGAGGGAAAGGCAATGTATGAAAGTGGGCTGGAAATTGAAAAAGACTAGAGATGTACCATCCTCTGAAAACTGATTTAGTGACATCAAAGCAATAGCATATTTTGTATAGAATGATCACTCTTCAAAACAGAATATTGTGAACCTATAATGTAGAGCATATCAGTCCAATGGTTTATCTTTTACATGTACTCAACTGGGAACATCAGATACTGAACAGAAATTTGATTTTTGAGAAGTACATCAGAAGCCTCTGAAATTATGAATGAATGCCAAAATATCCTTGGGCAAACACCTTTTAGATTACTAACACAATCTAATACTATTTAAGATACAACCAGCTCTTAACTTCCAAGGATATGCTTTTCCTCCAGGCATGTTCTTTGTAAAGGGGAGACACTGCTGGCTTCCATATTGCATTAACTTAGAATTTGTATCACTCTTTTTCTAAATGCAAGATTTAAGATGTAAACACATCTTTTTATCTTCCCCCTTGAATGTACTTCTGTAAAATCTGCCAAATCCCATCTGTTACTCTTTCTTCAAAAGTCAGTAAGAATCATTATGGTTACCCAGCTACACTAGTCAGAAGCTCTTAGGTTTACAAGACTAGTCAGTCTCATTGGCCTAAAAAGTAAACTTACTGGTTTCTAGAGACTTCAACCTGGCCTATCCCTTCGTTTATGAAAACAGCAGTAGACACTTATACTATTTTAATCAGATTCATCTGGAATAATGAAAAATATAAACAGTAGTAATAAAAACAACAATAGTAAATAACATTTTGTAGCTCCTTATAATACACAAATTCAAAGTAAGATCTGGTTTAATTTTCCAACAATCTTACATGTTATTATTATACTAATTTCAACAATAAGAAAACTAAAGTTCAAAGAAATTAATAGCCCAAGGTCAAATACTAAGAAGCAAAACCAGAATTCAAACTCACATTCTATATTTCCAATTTCCTAATTTATGCCACACTATCATTTTTGTCCAAGTTTACTGGTTTTAGTAAAGAATGTTTTGGTACTTACAGTAATAAAGATCTTGATGTCTCTAGACATAGCATGATCTATTTTTGTGAATTTATCTGAAAAAACAATTCAATGCCAAGCATATACAAAAATCCAAGCAGTTTATCTATGTCTACTTAATTTAATATTTATTTAGCACTTCTTTACTTTGCATGGCATTATACATTGGACGTTGGATTATATAAACATTGCAGAGAGCATGAAATATATAAAAGCTCAAAATGTACATTTACTTATTTATTAATAAAGGATTATTAAATACAAGCAAGCAAATAATATCCCCAAATGGGGGATGTAACAGGAGAGAGAAAAGTTACTGAACACTCATAAGCCACAGATAATGGACATGCGAAGGAGAGGAGCCAAAGATGGGAAGTAGTACCTAATAAATCAACCAAACTTACTTTACTATAATTTTTGTGTGTAAGTTGCTGAGCAAGGTACTAAGAGGGATATAAAATAATGAAAGTAACAGTAAGCTATGATTTGTTTTCCAATAGAAATTATCATCTAAAATGAAAAACACTATCAAAGACATTAAGAAAAAATACCTTTTAATAAATATTTGTAAACTTTGTGAGCAGATCAATACATGCATTTAGAGCAGTGGTTCTCAAGCATGTATTACAATTCGAGTAAGTTAGGGTAGTTGAAAAGAATAATCTCCTGAACTCCAATGCAGATTTACAGACTCTGAAGATACAATTAAAGATCATGTTCCTTCCCACACTCTTCCCCTCTTGTTCCTCCTCCTTCCCCTCTTTTCCTCTCCCTCTCCCTCATCTATCTGTCCTTTCTCCTTCCCTTCCTTGCTTTCCTTCTTCTTCCTACTTTCCCATATAATTCTGATGATGAGACAAATTTGGGAAATGCCAGTCTAGAGTCCCATAAAGATACATATTTTACCAAGAATAGAACCAAGGATAATTTTTACATTAATCTAGAATATTCAGCAGAGCTTCACAAAGAAATAGAATCTCAGAGTTCTGGAAGTTAATTGTTGAGGAAATACATGAGTGAGCTAAGTCATAGAATCAGAGAAAAAAGTTTTACTAAAATTGACTATGTAATTAGATGTCCAATTTGTAATGCATTGTTAGTGGTAATCTGTATAGTGCCTATTTAAGGGAGAAAAGCAAGATGATAGACTGACTGCTGTGACCTAATGATTGTACATCCAAATATAGATATGATTATTGTATAAAATTACTCAGTGTTCTGATATCTGAGGAGCAAGTGTACCATTTTTGGGGTTTTGTTTTTTTTAAATTTCCAGAATTCTCCACTTTTGTCTGAAAATATTTAGGGGAAACAATTGATGTTTTTGTAAAAAATTATTTTTATACTGTTTCAGAATGAATATTCTGGGACTTTCTGATAACATGGGACATTTATGTCATAAGATGTTGGTGTGAAACTATGCAGAACCCCAAGATACTTGGATGAGTCTACTTGTGCAGAAAACTTGACTTCATATACAATTGTTAAATAACCTTGTTGTAAACAGATGAATCAAAAGACAATAAACATTAAACATTATACATTCTTGCTTTTAGAGCTTATATAAATACCGGAAAGTGTGTAAATGGTGATGCAATATTGAGAACTATGTGCCAATGGGATTACTTTTTCATTTTAGAAAGTAGAACTGGAATACTTGCATATGATGAAGCATGGTAGAGAATATCAAATTAATTCATGCTGAATAGAATTTAAAAAGTAAAAGACAAATTTATCAGAACTGATACTGGTAAAAATAGTTTCAATAATATTGGAAAGAACATCCTGAATCATGAAATGTTTAAGCTAAAAATGGTGAGCAAGAATCTAGTCTTTAAAAAAAAATGAGCATGTGCATTAAAAAGATTGTCCTATAAATCCCCAGGGGTTAATGGACTGACTATGCCTTAAGAATGCACATATTATCCTGTTGGAAAAAGTCATGACCAAGAATATTGGTGGCATATAAGAAAGGGGAGCTTAACAGACACAACAATTCCTTAGCAGATGTGGGCAATAATAAGAACATAATCTCATTTGGTTCCAATGTTTCAAAAATCAAGCTCCCAAAGAATTTCTGAAACAAATACTTTTAAATTGGATTAAATAAATAATCACTGCACAAAAATTTTCCCTTTAATTATAATAATCATAGGATAAAGTCTGTTGGTTATTCTTTGCAAAATACTTGAGTTCTAAAAGGAAAACATAACCCAGTGGAACCCCTCCCCAGATTTGAGCCATGGGTGTTCCATGTTTAAACTCAATGAACAAGAGGAAATGAGCTTTATCTACTATAGCCACTCTTACCTCTCATCCTTGGAGACTCCATGAGAGAAAGTTCTGAAGCTTTCTTCCTGTCATCATTCCTCTTCTTCCCCCAAGTTAAGGAGCTCTTGGTGCTTCTTTCAAAGCAAGATGACTCACAGTGTAAACACTATTCAAGAGCAAGAAAAACACCTGCCATAAACACTGCTGTGTTCTCTTGATGCTGCCTTACTCTTAGCCTTGAAGTGAAAAAAATCACACCATAATCCCTTTTCCACTCCTCTATCTTTGCAGTCAACTGAGAACCACTAAACTAGTTCAAAAATTATCTGAGGAAAAAACAAAACAAAACAAAAACCAAGAACAATAATAAACAAACAAAAAACTGGATTTTGGAAGTCCTTAAAGTGGGTTGTTTTCTGGTGACATGAAGATCTAATCTACACCCAACTACTTGGGTTACTGAGTCAGGAGGATCACAAGTTCAAGGACTGCCTGAACCACTTGGTGAAGTCCTGTCTTAAAATAAAAAAATAAAAAGGACTTGGAGTATAGCTCATTGGCAGAGTGCCCTGGGTTCAAAACCTCTGCCCCCTACTGCACTGAAAAAAAAATATATATATATATATATATATATATAACTTCTATTCTTTTTTCTTTGATGCTTTATCAAAATTGTAAAGGCGACACTTGAAAACAAATTTTGTTCAATTAATGCAACAAAAATTTTCACTCTTTTTGTTCCCAGTGGTAATTCTAACATAATTCAGTATTTATAGCACAGCTGTTCACACTCCATAAAATAAAGTTTCCCAGAGCTTAGGTATCTATGAGTTTATCTTCTGGTATGTAATCTGTAAATGTCTATCACAATAAATGATATGACTGTCTCTCATGCTGGAGGTGGCTTACATTCTCCCTCAAATGTATATTCTCTGCTTTTATCTCCAGAGTTTCTCACCTTCAAGATAGCCTGCATTTCCCCATGAATGTGTATCTGCTTTCCTAAATAAATCTGCCTGTATCTCAGAAAAAAATAAAAAATAAATTATGTACTTACTTTTTGAAAATAAACAAATTAAATATGTTAACTTATGTACAAAATAAACATAATTAACAAAGTGTTCCTTGCAAGTGTTAATTATTGACCACTACAAAGAATTTGATTTTGTAAATTAAAATGATAAAATAACAGATTGAGTAAATGCTGAATAAGTGAACCTCTGTACATTAGTATAAATTATAATGTTTTACATGATATTTATGTACTAATTTCAGAAGTAATTTTTATAAAGAATGACACATTGCTAAATTCAGTCATCAGAGGTTTTGTGGTGGTGGTTGTTTTTGTTTTATTTTGCTTCACATTGAGTCTAAAACCTAGATTATGTGGAATTAAAAACATCTATATATACATTTTTATAACTTGTATAAATTAAATTAATACTTCATGCTAGCTTAGATAAAATAATGAATAACATCCAAATCAAAATCCTGATATAAAATTCAGAATTTCTATTTTTTGTAGGATTATCATAAGGGCATTGAAGCAATAGATTTGAAATTTAAAATTCAGAATCAGAATCTACTGCATGGATTGCCTATACAATTCAGATGCAAAACAAATTTCATCTCTTTTGCCTTTATATTGTATAAGGTTTTATAAAAACTTAGATCTCAAAAATATTTGTAGAATGGAATAGTTTGCTATTAGTATCACATTTCATACCATATCTGATAAAATTCTTATCTAATAGCAACAATAATTTTAAATTGAACACATATTTTAATTTGTTCTTTTGTTTTTCATAAATAATGTACCTATTGTTATTGGTTTAGATACTAGATTTCCCCAAAAGTTCATGTGTGAGACAATGGAAGAAATTTAGAGGTGAATAATTGGGTTATAAAAGGTTTAGCCTAATCAGTGCATCAATAGTTTATTCCCTGATAGGGATAAACTGGGTGGTAACTATGCAGGTATGGTGTGGCTGTAAGAGGTGGGCCCCTGGGAATGTTCCTTTGGGGTTTATATTTAGTCTTTTTTGAGCAGAGCTTTCTGTCTGCTTTCTGTTGCCATGTTCTGGAGTTGCTTTTCTCCACCACACTCTTCTGCCATGATATTCGGCCTCATCTCTAGTCCTGTGGAATGGAGTGAGCTACATATGAACTGAGACCTCTGAGATTGTAAGCCTCCAAATGAAGTTTTTCTTCTTTACTTGTTCTTGTCAGGTCTTTTGGTCACAGCAGTAGAATAGCTGACTAAAACAGCTATAATTCAGTGTTTTGAAAGCACACAATTTTAAAAGTCAAGAACTTCATCACATACAAATTACCAAATGTCTTCATATTATAATTTAAAATGCAAAGAGCTAATACTATTTGTTATGTATTACACTTTAAATTTTTTAAAGGGAATATATACAAATAATTCTTTCCAAGTAAAGATGCAATGAATATGAAGATAATTAAAATATATATGTGTGTGTGTGTGTGTGTGTGTTGTGTGTATATGTATAATGTGGCCAAAGATAATGACTTTGTGAAGATAAAATTAAGCTAAGAACCTAGAAAAAATGACTTAATACACACACACACACACACACACACACACACACCATATAGTTCTACCTTTGGTACAAACAGGGAATATTTAATGAAAACAATAACTGAAATTTAATCAGAATTCTGGAGACTAACAATCTTGTGGTTATTTTATTTAATTTATTATCTTGGCTTGCCATAACCAATATATTTTCAAGGTATACTACTATGGATTATATTTCTGAAACAAGCCATTTGCTTACTTTAACCTAGTGTCCACTTTTGTGTTACATCACCAAATAATATTTGTTCTCTCTCTCTCCTGAAATGAGTTGTGACCCCAGCAGCCGGAATAAACTTCTATGTGCACCATTTATAATATGTCATTCTCTCTTCGGGAAATGTGTCCCTAAATTCCACTTAAATTGCAATAATATTTATAGGAAAGCCAAAAGAGTTCTAAAGAGAGGTGCTTAAGAGTATATAAAATGCAGTTATAAATATTCTGGCACTGATTCATTATTTTATTCATCAAATATTAACTGTGTGCCCGCTGTATGCTAGGTACTGTGAAAGTTGTGAAAACTGCTGGCAATTAAGGAGCACTGAAAAAAGTCCAGGTCTTTTGGTCACGTGGTTTGCACTTGCATGAAGGATACAGACAATTCCAAGCAGGACTGTAAATAATGATCTGGATGACAGTTAACTCAACCAAAGATTACCAGGAACAGCTACAGTTGAGCTAGTTGTGTTTACTACGTGTGGAGAGAGAAAGCACATACCTAAGGATCATGCATATCTCAGTAACAAATCATTAGAAAAAAATCCATTATTATTTTTTTTGGGGGGGGGTAAGATTGAAGTGACTATAAGAGAGCAAAGGTTTATTATAGATAAAGTGTTATCTATCCTAAAGCAGAGTCCAATTGTATGATTTGAATATATCAGTAAATTTTATCTATAGAATGAGCAGATTAGGGAAAGGTTAAAATTATACTGGCTGAAAAGACAGAAAAAAAAAAGCTAGTAACCACTATTTAGTGGAAGAGAGGGTGGTTATTGTTTTGGGAGTTTCTCAGTGACCGGATGATGCAAATGTTCTGTGATATTTTAATACCAATAGGAGAACAATGTGGCTTTGCTCTTAGAGTAGGATTGGTTGGTAATACCAAGGAAGCCTATGCTAACATATCATATCAGTGCTCAAACATCAGGGAATGTTTTTTTTTCTTCCTCATATATTATTCAGAAAATAAACAGGATAAGGTGAAGAATATCACTAGGACTAATTTAAATAATGTGGCCAAAGATAATCTCTTTGTGAAGATAACATTAAGCTAAGACCCCTGAGAAAATGATTTAACAAGCTTAGAAAAGAATCTGTCAGCCAAAGGCAAATGCAAGGGCTGAGCCTGTTTGAGAACTAGAAAGGAGGACAGTGTGTCTGGAAGAAAGGTTAGTGTAAGGGAGAAAGGCATATGATCAAAGCCAGAAGAATAGGGTCATGTAAGTTATGGGAAGGGGTTTGTGTTTTATTCTCAGAGTGATGAGAAGCACTAAAAAGCTATAAGTGTGGGTATATGGAATGATGGATTAGTCATTCCTACTAAGTCCAAATCCAAGTCACTGGAGTGTTAGGGACTGAACAAATCCCACAAATCCCACCGTTGAAGTTCTAACCCTCAGTACTTCAGAAAGGAGTACACCAAGGCAAAAATGTCAGAGAAACCAAGCCAACACATTGATCTTAGACTTTCAGCTTCCAGAATTATGAGAAATTGAGTTTCTGAATTTAGGCCCACCTAGTCTGTGGTATTCTGTTAAAGCATTCCTAGCCAACTAATACCCTATGTTATCAGTACCGCATCCTTTAATAGTTAAACCTTGAAATTAGAGTAAAATGTCCACTGAATCAGTGTCTACTTCTGCTTGTAAAATAAAAAATATTATAGCTAAGGACACCAAAATAAATCATCTCTTTGGGCTTTGGTCTATAGTGAAGAGTTAGTACAAAATGGTGACTTTATCTGTTCTAACATAGCACTTATCCTAAGGGCCATTTGAATCATACTACCAAAACTACAACCCTGTATTTATACCATATCTTTCTTCCAAGGAGTTCAAAACACTTCAAAGACATTTTCATATCAATTTTCACAGCACCTTGTGAAGGAAGGTAGGTGGGAAATATTATCATTCTTATTTGACATTTCTACACACCTACTCACTTGATTATATGATCATTTTAACTGAATATATAATTTTTTCAGGAAGAATAATACATGACCAGAAAAAAAAATTTCACAAGGAAAGTAGTATAATTTTGGACTCTAATCACTATTATGTTTTGAATGACCTGAAGATTTGGTAGCATACATAATGACCCTTGAGTTGTTTTTTTTTTAAATATTTTGTTTAGTTGTAGATGAACACAATATCTTTATTTACTTATTTTTATGTGGTGCTGAGGATCGAACCCAGTGCCTCACGTATGCAAGGCAAGCACTCAACCGCTGAGCCATAACCCCAGCCCCCCTTGAGTTTTTTATTTAGATATCTCCTTCCTTTTTGTATTACCTTGGAAAAAAGGTAGGAAATTCTATCAAAAATGGCAGCTATATTTTTTTAAGTAGAACCAAACTGAGGATAATTGGTCTATATTTCTCTTGTATTCAAAAGACAATATTTATTGCACATTTAAGGAGATTATTGAATCATTATAAAGTCTCAAATGGTAAAAATATCAATTATTATTATTCTTTTCATTAAATACAATATCAATATATCTCATAATTTGTAATGGGAAGTAGACTTTTATTAGGAAAGTCATCTTTGAACAATAGCAAAATTTCAAAAGTTTTAATATTGAAAAGCATCAGTCCATATCAACTTACATGTTTTGCCTTTGAGAAGATAAAGACAAACATCCATAAATCACTGGTCTTTCTTTGTTTTGACAGATTTGTCTTCTATCACGCTTGTGTTTCTTATGCTTTAAATTCATTGTATTTTATTTATTCATTTATTTATTTTTTTAAATGTCAGCTAAACTTTCTAAATCATGAAGATAAAACACTAAATAAGACTCAATAAAGACCTTCCCTTCCTGAGAAATAAGTAAACAAATACACAAAATAGGTCAACATTGACAGAGATGCTTCAGTGGTAATAAGCAGCAACATGGATGGAAATGACCAATTTCCCTCGAAATGGTGGTTGAGAAAAGCCACTCTGAAAAGGTGAAATTTTGGCTAAGATCTTAAGAAAAAGAACTACCTGCTTTAAGAATTGAATTAAAGATGAGAAAGAGAAAAAAAACCTCAAATCTCAAGGATTTAATGCTGCAGTGATAAAGTGGGTAATCAGGATCATTGCAAAATTAGGGTTGGTCCAGTGCAAAATGAAAATGTGAGGCTCTTTGTTCAAACGTATTAAGAATTTCAATGCAGTGGCAGTATAGCATTGAACCAAGCATTGGCCTGGGTGAACAAGGAAAACTACAAGCCCGTTAAGTCAGTCCAAAGAGCATGGACCACCGTAGATTCAAGCAGTGCTGTGGATTACAGCACTGTACAATGAAAGCGCAAGTCCAGATGAACATTGTCTGATGGGCCTGCTTAGTCTGATAACAAATGGCCTGGAAGCCTGGGACTTCCACAGAATGTGTGATACATAGAAATACACAGTCCATGAAGTGTGTACTCACTGGGAACAAAGGGAGATCGTCCTCAAGACTTTGCTCCCTCCTATAACTGCAGCTGTGTCCATGATCCAAGGAATAGTTTGGTAAAAGCATCATTTTCTTGGTTGCTGTCACAAGTCTGGAATAAACCTCACCTTCCATAGTAACTTCATCCTGATCATGATCTTCAGGGAGCTAAGGACTGAGACTGACTAGTTTCCCAGAGCACTTAACCCATAGTAGATTTGCAAGTATTCATTGAATTACTCAATCAGTGGCTTAATGAGCAAATAATTCCATGATGTATTAAGTGACATTGCAGAAATTTTTGGAAGAACTATAGTCAACATTGGAAATTTTTATATTATGAACTTTAGTTTGGGAAATAGCTTAAAAGAAGATAAATCACAACTTGTCACATTTTTTTGAGGGGGAAGGTCTGTTTGCTTTATGAGCATGTGAATACATATTTTGCCATCATAAGAGCAGACAACATGAGAAACCAAAGTAATTCTAAGTACCAAAAGCTCTAAGAGGTTCCTCGTCCTCATTTTTTACTTATTTTCTTCCAAGTATAAGGCAGTTAGTAATTAACATGGGATTATAAAAGTATTCCATAAGTGCACTAAGAGCGATTAAAATATGATGACAGATCACTGACCCAATTTAACATTTTTCATGTAATTTGGTTAACCAAAGAAATGCAAGTCACTCGGAACATCTGCTAAAAATTACATAGTGAGTCCAAAGAATGTTGAAATTATTCTCAGGAATTACACAAATAATTTAGATTATTCAGAATTTGTGACCTAAACTGTTAGGCTTCAACATACTGTCACTTACTTACCTTCAAAATCTTAGCCCCTACATTGCCTTCCGTGCAAAATATATTCAGAAAAGTAAATATGATTTATCAAATATGTAGAGCTACAAGTTCAGACCATAATTTGGAAGTGTTTCCCAAACAAGTCTGAGAATACCACTGGGATTTTCATTAAAATGTGCAGATTTTCAGTTCCCACCTTAAAGATTCGAATTTAACATGCATAGCATGGAGAACAGGGAATATGTTTTTGGAAAAATTATGTGAAAAATTGAGTTTGGCATTTCAAAACCAATAAATCTGATCAGATGTTGAAAAGAGGCCTGATATCGATGCACAGGTTAATCTGCTTCTGTTTTGTCAAACAGATTAAAGGAACAACCTTTAGAAAAATTGAAACAAAAAATACCCTTGCTATTTTTTAAGATTATTTTACTAATAGTTAAAATTAGTTTGTCATTGTAGTGTCTTCTTTGCTCATACATTATATTTTTCTTACCTTTGGTCAGTGGATAACAGGGTTCAAGTTCCTCTGTGTGTGTTCCCTGGATGGACTGCAGCATTTATTCAAAATTAGTTTTTCCTTCCATATCAGATAATTTTATCTAAGCATAGAAGTCTAGGATGCCTATATATATATACCATCTATGCTGTATAAGAAAATAACTTGCCATTATATTTGCCATATATAATTGGTATGGCTACACAGACAAATGATATTTCCCTTTCTTCTATAAACATAACAGCAATGCTCATGTAAAAACCTTTCTTACTAGTCCATAGTACTAAATGAGGAAGAATCTGGTTCATTATGTACCTTTATGTGTATATTAAAACTTCCAACAGAATTATATATTAATATACTTGCCTAAAAGTCCTGGGTGTTCACACTGAGCAAAACCCAGAAAAAATGTATAGTAAGAAAAACTTATTTTCAATGTCTAGGCACTCATCAATGGAAAACGAGCCAGAATAAAGCCCCAAACTATAAGCTTCCTTCCAGTAATATCCTCCAAAGTGCCAGTTCAGGCACTAATCACAAAAACTTCATTAGGTGTATTCAACCCAAGTCTACTATTTTATAGAAAATGCTGACAGAAATTAAGTGGTTTGTCATGCAGCAACTATTAGTGAATCTGGTATTTATGACTCAGAGGTCCCAGGTTTCCAGTATATTACTCAGCAACTGTATATGTCCTTTGTTTTATGTCTAAAGCATGCTGGGAGTGCTGTGACTGTACCTCTGCAGTGAAATCAATGCAAGTAACCTTCAAAGACTGACAATCCCATCTTGATCCCCTCCCAGACCTTCCACTTTTGAAAATACATTACAGCCTTTTCCCACAACTTCTTTTTCCTCTACTGTAGTAGGTCCTATTCCAGTTAGTCTACTTCTTGGGAATATTAACAGTATAAAAATTATGACAGTCATTGCTTTTTTTTTTATTTTGAAATGCAGATCACCAGGTTTAGCAAGTGCAGATTGGATTTGAAAGAGAAGAGATTCAAATGCAGTAATGCTGCCAGAAGATATAGCTCATTCTCTGATTTAGAATCAGTGAAATGTGTGACAAGAAAGACTATGTGTTGGCAATAGGGCTTGATACATGTTCAAGAGCAAAATTGAAACTATCCTCCCATGGTTTGCAGCTATAGATCACTAAAAACATCTTCTCAATAGCAAAAGTCTACAGGCCCTGACTTCTCCTTCATCCTTTCTCAGGGTGGAGATATAAATTTCAAAATTAGATGTGTCACAGCGTTCACAATTCATTGCTGAAGCACATGTTTTAAACTATCTCTTATTGAAAAAATATATTAATTATATTTCTGCCTTTTTATCATGTAAATTTAGAGCTTATGAAAGGAACCAGATGGACAGCTTTTGGAGATGAATCCTCTCTTTGATTAAAAGACAAGGAAGAAAGTTTCTACATGCTCCATCTCTGGAAAGCTACTTCCTAAAACTTTTAGCAGAGTTGAAACGGTTGGAAGTAGTAAATGCCAAATTTCTGCTGTGTGTGCATATGTGGGGGGAGTGATAACTGTTATTGCCCATAACTGTCCTAAGTTTTCAAGTAAGATATTGATTGGTTTTCTTCTTATTTTAAAGATAAAGCCACTTTAATTCACAAATTACATACATTGTATGAATTTAAGGCTTTATAAAAAAATTTTAAAATACAGTTCTTTATAACATTTCCAATGTAACTCTTGTCCTTTTGGAATCTCTAATTTATCTTATCAGATTGAGTTCATTTTTCAAGAATTTTAGTTTCTAATAACATCTGATTAGTAAAGTATAAATTCATTGCTTTTATCTTATGAAATATTTACTGAACACCCATTTTGCATATGCCCTAATGTAACATGTTGGTCCAATGATGAATACAAAGACATTGTTCACACTATAAGGGAATCTGCATTGTAGTCTAAAATGTAGATAAGCTGATACTGGGGAAAATGGAAAATGCTGAGATGTTAAATTAAGAAGATAACTAACTCAGATTTAGGAGTCAGAGAATATTAAAAGGGTAAATACCAGAACCGGGAATATTGCAAACAGTCAACACAGCTAATCCAACTCAGATAACGACTGATGGTGAGATTTGGGAAGAGTTTTTAAAATGGTGGAAGACTTTATGTTAAAATTCAGAAATTCATAGTTTAACTTTGTTCATGAGACTCTGATGTTAAGAAATTATTGCTAGGGAATCTGCATTTATGTAAGTAAATGCATTATAAATAAATTACAATGAGGAAGCCCATCAAGGGCTTAAAGGACAGACTCACTATCAGGACATCTCTTTAAAATGAATTGATATTCAAAAGATTGCACACATCTTGCAGTTCAGTGGTTTCTACTTTTCCTTCCTTCTTTCCTTCTTATTTTTCTTTCTTTCTTTCTTTCTTTTGGTTGTTTTTGTTTTTGTTTTTGTTTCCGTTTCATTTCTGATCACCTTGACTTTGGGGCAAAATCTAACCAGAGATCAAATGCAAAAGAATGCAAAATAAAACTGAAGACCAGGTCTAGATCAATATGCTAGCATTATAAAGTCTATTGTTTGATCTTATTTTATGGAGTTCTGATGATTTTCCTTGCTAGTTATCAAGATCATTTGAGTCTAATATTTTGTTCTCTTGTGTTTGATAAAATGCTTACTTGGCTATTGGTGATATTCTGTTGTGTGTTCCCTCTAAGGAAAGAAAACTGAAGGTTTTTACTTTATTACTGCTATCGTTGGTTTATAGTTAGGCTCAAAATGTTAGTTCTCAAGTATTAGCTTTTAGCTCAGGATTTTTAAAATAAAATTAATTACGTACTTGATATCATCCAGTGCTTAATTTGAGTTTTATTGTTGAGGATTACTTTTTCTAGAATGATGCAAATTCATCAATAGTGATTTGAAAAGTGACAGCATTACAAATATTTTTTCACATGTTAAAGAAATACTCTGTCTTGTAACATGATGTGGTTTTAATTCTGAAAAGAATTTCATGAAATATTTATTCAGTGAAATTGATTTTCATGGTATTAAGTATAGAAAATTATGTGTCCTTTGCACTAATTTCATCAGAATCATCTCAGAACTCTATATCTCTTAAAATGTGGCTTATTTGCTGCAAAGTCCTTCTCCCAAACTCCATGGAAATTCCATGAGACTGTGGACCTTTGCTATCCTGTTCATCACTATCACATTTATGCATTGCTTCCAATACTCACAAAGACTAGCTTGTAATAAGTGCTCATCATAAATTTTTATTTGAATAAATGATGGCTGAGAGGAGTTAAGTTTATATAATTATAGAGTCTAAAGATATTACTGTGGACATTCATTAAGAATAGCATTAAAATGAACAGGAGATTTATTTGAAATGCTAGGAAGAAGTATTACTTTGCATTGTTTTTTGACTTAATTGCATCCAACATTAAAAGTTAAATCTATACAGTAGTGACAGTTTGAGAGCACAAGCCCATTGCAGAAGCAGAGTTGGAAATCATTGAAGCCTCTGAAGACAAGTCACCACAGTGGTATGAATGAACTAGGACTTGGGAGCAGGATGCTTGGAGTTCACCTGGGCTCTCCTTTTTACAAGTATGAGCCCTTGGACCAGTTACTTAAGCTATTGGTTCTTCAAAGGACTCAGAGTTATGAGGACCCAAGGAGTCAACGTTCATGAATTGTTTAGAATAGTACCTACAAGCTAGAAAACACTTCATAGATATCAATGTTTATGATTTCTAGCCAAAGATCCTTTCTACCTGGGCTAGAAAGAATTTTATTTAAAATTTTCTTTATAATTTACTTCAAATATGCATACCTATTCTATGATAAGTTTCAAAGCTTAGCAACATATGCATGTTCTAACTGCTATATTTAAGCACTGCGATTATAATCTTTTGTATTTATAGTTTTATTATGTTAATAATAATTTATAGGATTTCTATATTTTTATTTAATTTAAAATATCCTATCTAGGAAGAAGTGGTCCAGAGAATGCACTCTTTTTTTATGAGATGTAATTAAAAAACAAAACAAAAAAAGGCTTTGTGTTCCTATCAGATATCTCACTGTAAAGTGTCAAATATACATCTGAAGGGACTAGGTTTCTATTTTGTCTCTCAAGTAGAAAAGCAATATTGTGATTTTAAATGGACTTTGGTGGTATCTGATAACTAGCAGCTGCAAAATTATATGTTAAAAATGAGAATATCATGCCAGAAATTTATAATAGACACATGCATTTTTTCAAAATTTAGCTGAAACTCATCTATGCTACCCCAGGAGTAATATCGCTGACTTCAAAGTAGATTAGGGAAGGAATCTAGTTATCCAATTACTGTTGCAGAGACTGAGAAGTCATAAAGATTAAAAAAATGTAAATTTTTTTACAATAATGTAAATCTCTAACTAAATTATAGATTTATTAGTATTTAAAATTAAGGTTAGAACCAAAGAAGTACTGAAACAAATGTAGGTAATTTTTTTTTTTAATTTGGGGAAGGAATAATTTCCTGAGCGTAATTATCAAAAACAAAATACAATAAAGAATTTGATAGATATGTTTACATAAACATTTAAAGATTATATATGACAGACATAATTTTACTTTTTTGTGGTATTGTAGAATGCACCCAGGGACACTCTGCTGCTAAGCTATATTCCCAATAACGTTTGTTTTTATTTTGAGCCAGGGTCTCACTAAATTGCCCAGGCTGGCTGTAAACTTGCAGTCCTCCTGCTTCAGCCCCTCCAGTTGCTGGTATTACAGGCATGTGCCATCATACCTGGTGAACAAACATAAAATTTTAAATAACAAATTATAAAAAGCTTTTGAAATCTATGGGAAACTGATAAATAACATTGATAATTAAATAAATTTATCAGGCAATACATTAAACCCAAACAACTTAACTAAAAAATGAGCAAGATAAACAGGCAATTCTCAAAAGAAAAAATATAAATACACCTAAAATATGAAGAGATGTTAAAAGTTCATAGTGGGTAATGCAAATTAAAGTTGCACTAATGTAATTTGTTTCAACTGTCATGCATAACTAATTAGAACAAATAAAATGATAAAAATACATAAATAAATGCTAGGAAATAAAAAGGAAAGTTTGGTTTAATGAAGTTGATGACATGTCCATTTTCTTCTAAGAATAAGAGTAAATGGATATGCCATTATATACAAATAGAAGTATAAATTGGTAAAATATTTCTGAGAGTAATCTGCTGATAGAAAAAAATAGATACAGATGAACACAAGATACATTTGCATGTATATGTAATTTTTGTTTTCTAACTCAGAATTTCAGAAATTGAAAATCAGTCAATAAAGAAAAAAATAGAAAAATCATAAGTTGTACAACAGAATATTGTACCTTGTTGGAGTTTTTTTTTTCCATTTCATAAAATTCACCCAAGTATAAAATTCACTAGTTTCTCTAACTTTACCAAGTGGTGGAAACTTCACTATAAAGAACTTTTCATATCCTAAATAAATTATCTTGTGCCTATTTACAGTTAACATTTTCATATCCTAAATAAATTATCTTGTGCCTATTTACAGTTAATTTCCCTTTCTATTCTCTATCTCTGAAAACAGCCAATCTACTTTCTGACTCTATAATTGGCCTTTTCTGGCTACTTCATATAAATAGAATCTTGCAATATATTACAATGTGTTAGTGTTCATTCCTTTTAGTTGGTGAATAGTGTTCCATTATGTAGATATACCACCTTTTCTCAATCTATTCACCAGTTAGTGGAAATTTAAATTGTTTCCAGTCTTAGGGTCATTATGTATATACCAACACATTAATAGCAATTATCTCTGGATGTTGAAATTACAAGTACTTTTCCTTTTTTTCTGTATGCATTTTTTTCCTTCTGTACTGAGGATTGAATCCTGGAGGGCTTTCCAACTGATCCACATCCCCAGCACTTTCTGATTTTTTAATTTTGAAATAGGTTCTTGTTAAGTTGTGCAGGATGATGTGGAACTCGGGATCCTGCCTCTGCTTCCAGAATAGCTTCCAGAATAGCTTACAGGCATGGGTCACTAAATCCAGTTTCTAAATGCATTTCTATATGAAAATATCCCTTCTTAATAATCTTGGGATAGGATGGTGAATTGAGATTGCCACTATTTTTAATTATGTTAATGGGGCCTACTATAAAATGATAAAACAGCAGGATTAATTACAAATTTAGATCCTGGGTGAATATGTTTTGCATGGCAATTATTTTGCACATTTCTACTCACTTATGTCCAAAAAATTTTACTGATTTTATGTAGAATGTTAAACACCTAAAACATTTGTAAATTCTCTAAAATTCTTAAAAATATCTCATAGCTAGCTGGGTGCGGTGGTGAATCCCAGCACTTAGGGAGGCTGAGACAGGAGAATTGCGAGTTCAAGGCCAGCCTCAACAACGGCAAGGCACTAAAGAACTCAGTGAGACCCTGTCTCTACATAAAACACAAAATAGGGCTGGGGATGTGGTTCAGTGATCGAGTAACCCTGAGTTCAATCTCCAGTACCCCCCCGAAAAAATCTCATAGCTAATTTGTCTATTGAATTGGAATTGACACAAATACCAAATATCATTATTTTTAACCAGGCTACTTTAATTTTTAATCATTGTAAGTATTTTCTTAAAATTTGAGTATTTAATAAGAATTTTGAATTCAGATGTATAATAAGTACACATATATGTATATATAAACATGTATTTATGAATACGTTCATAAACATATTTATAGTGCTTATGGAATATATAGTGCATAATGCAATCTCTAGAAACATAACAATGGAAGCAAAATAGAGAATTTTTCATAACATCAGTGTCAATGTGATTATAATACAATGTTCAGTTTTGTTTGAATAGTTTTGATGTATTACAGTGTTTTTTAAAAATCACTTTCATTTCTCATCTCCAAATATTAACCATCACATTTCTATATCCTAAAAATTTACTGTAGGAATACAATCAAATAGTTCTTGCTATCAAAGAACTTCAAGAACTAAATTTATAAAAATTGAATATTCAAAATTATGAGTTAAGGTTAAACAATAATAAAAAATGGAAAGACTTAATTAGCTACTACATATTCTCTGCTGTGCTTTCAAATCAACCCCAAAAATCTAACTTCCACAGAATCTATTCAGTGAATCAATAAATTTCTCACCAATAGTGAACTGAATCTTTGTATATTTATTATTATTAATTATTTTCATTATTATTATTATTGCCATCACCATCAACATCATTTTATAATTTTGAGAAGCTGCATACTTGAAGTTTGGGGAAGTGTTTGTTTCATTTTGTGTTGAAACTTCCCTTAATCATGCTACACTGAACTGAATATCACTAAAACCTTAAAGTTCAGATAAATAAGGTGGTTCTTATAAATTGCGGCAATTGTGCAAGTCCCACTGGGCTCTTACTGTGAAAACAGAAATATCAACCATGACACAAAGGATACCCCTTCTCTGGCAACTGACATAACCAATGACACTTCATTCCAGAAATCCGAGTGACCTAGTGGTACTGAATACATTATCTTCACTGATGACTGGGAAGAAACTAATGAGTTGAATTTAGTTCTATATGTAGAGAACTTTGAAAAGTTACAAGATTGGTGGACTAACCTACAAAGATAAGAGTTTTTAAAATTCTTTTCTTGGTACTGGGGATCAAACCCAGGGGCACTTAACCACTGAGCCACATCCCAGGCCTTTTAAAAAATACTTTTATTAAGAGACAAGGACTCACTGAGTTGGTTAGGACCTTGCTAAGTTACTGAGGCTGGCTTTGAACTCAAAATCCTCCTGCCTCAGCCTCTGAGCTGAGGGATTACAGGTGTGCACCATGGCATCCAAATATTTTTAGTACAACATCTATAAAATAAACCAAAAAGAGACATACTACACATTTTCCATGGTATGTTTCTATGCATAATTTTGAATATGTGATGATAGATTGCTTTTTTTCCTTATGAACTCAAACTTAGTTATATCCATTCAATTTCACTTATAACTGCACTTAAATGTTAGAGTTGGGTAGTGAAGAATGATTAAGTATTTGCTCCAGAGGCAAGATTTGTTTGGGAGACCAGAAATACCCAGATGGTGCTGGTACTGCCATTTGTCTAGAAAGTCTGGCTCTTTCATTGGACTGCGTAACCTGTAGGTGGTTTTTTGACTCTTTTAACACTCAGTTTCCTCATCTCTTAAACTGGCGTGGTAGTAATTGACCTCACTAGGTGAGGGTGGATATTAACTGAGGCCAATTATAAAACTTTAGGAACAGTTTCTGTTAATAAATATTCAATAAATGTTATCTATTTATTGTCATGAAGTGCATTGAAAAGGTATTGTTGAATTTTGAGGGGATTTATTCTCTGTAAATGTATAAGCTAAAATGATGTGGAAATAGCCAAGGCAGCCTTCTGAGAACATGCATGGAGTCTGGATACTCTTCTAGTTTCTTCAGTAACAGTAATATTACATCTGAAGAAGTCCCACACTCATCTATTTCAATATATTAACAAATAGAAAATACTATTTTCTGTAATAAGATAATAGTGAAACATGGAATATAAGCCTCTGTAGTTATATCATATTCAAATCAAAATGTAAGAAATCAATTCCAAAAAGTACTTAAACATGACACTCATATGTTTATTTTTTTTTAGTACAAAGATTATTTCCTTTTTGTTTTACATTAGGTGGCTATTTCACTGAAAGTGAAATCAGTGAAATCTGCTCCATTAGTTCAGTAAATATAATTACTAAAAACAGTTTTTTGTTTTTTTTTAAATTTAGACTCAAAAGAAGTAACAGACATATTCCAAAGACATCCTAGGCACTCATTTCTCATCTTTTTCCACTGTTGACATCTTCCATAAATATAGTACATTATCAAACCCAGAAAATGATTGATATAGTACAATTAACTAGAACATAGATATTATTCATTTTTCATCAATGTTTGACTACATTCTTTTTATTTTTTTTGTAGTGGGGCATTGAACCCAGTTACCTCTGAGCTACATCCCCATCTCTTTCTATTTTTTTATTTTGAGACAGGATCCTGCTAATTCAGTGTCCCTAAGTTGCTAAGATTGGCCTCAAACTGAGGCTGATCCTCCTGCATCAGCCTCCTGAGTCACTGGGATTACAGGTACATGCCACAGCATCCAGTGAATGCATTCATTTTTTTGTTTTGCTTTTGTGTATAGTTCTCTGACATTTTACTACATATTCTTAAAAACACCTCCACAATCAAGATACAGAATCATTTCATTACTACAAAGCCCTTTATAACCACAACCTCCTTACCTTCCATAACTCCTGGCAATTATTTTCGGTTCTAATCTCTATAATTTTGACCACTCTTCATAAACAAAATCATTTCAGCTAGCAAATATTTAGTACCACTTCTTATTTATATTTTCAGATGGATTTAAAGAAAGATTATAGATGCTTTGTTGATGATGTGTGGAAATGGATAACATAGGTGCAGAAATTCAGTGTTAATTTTTTTTTTTTTTTGGCACCAGGGATTGAACTCAGGGGTACTCGACCACTGAGCTACATCCCCAGAGATAGGGTCTCACCAAGTTACTTAGTGCCTCACCATTGCTGAGGCTGGCTTTGAACTCGTGATTCTCCTGTCTCAGCCTCCCAAAGTGCTGGGATTACAAGCGTGAGTCACCACGCCCAGCTTCAGTGTTAAATGTTAAGCTCTGGAAAGAATTCATAGGAATATAACTTTAGTTTACAAAGTAGTAAGATATTGATTATCACTATTTCATTTTCAGGGGTGCAGGTTAATTTTTATAGGTCACAATTTCATTGCTGTCTAGGATGATTGCTATTTTTAAAAAGCATAGGAAAACAAAACTTAGGGAATGTTTTTCATTTTTGAAAGGAATGCAAGAAACTCACCACTTTGAAAAATAAATAAATCTCTTTAGATTTAAATGCATTTTTTTCAGTTGTATTGATCCACTTATAGAGAAAAAAACCCTTAGGACCTAAGCATCTCACAGAGGATTCTACCTCCAAACACTGTGGAATTGAGGATTAAGTTTTCAACACACGGATTTTAGAGGATATATTCAGACCATAGCATATAGTTGTGTGCCCTCTTTAGAAAGGAGGAATCATTTAAAATTTTCAGGTAGAGTCAAGGTTCATTCTTTAGAATCTTATGTTATACACTATGTCCTTAAAATTTGCGTGGCAAATATAAATGAACATTCTGAGGTTTTTTAAACATCCTCAAAGAAAACTTCACAGCATAATATTCAAATACAACCTTATGAATATGATTTCAGGAAGATAACAAAATTCTCCAGAATGAATTTAGAGCCCATTCTGAAATCAGTGGGACCTCAAATAGTGTCTTCCTATAGCAGGGAGAATGATGGAGTATCCCCATATCTTCTCTCCCTGACTTGAACTAATTTCACCTAATTATGTTCTCTTCTGGTGGTCGACAGTAATCCAGAGTGTGAGTTAAAATTATTTTAATAAATGGCAGAATACTTCCCTGAACATGACTTCTGCCAAAAAAAAAAAAAAGGCCTGGCCTGCTGTTTAGTTCCAAAATACATACATCTATAGAACTGGTGTCAATGCCAACTTCCACTTATAATCATAAGGATTTTAACTAATGCTCTAACCCCATTAGAAGTAATTTCACTACCAAACAAAAAACAAAGATAGTAGTTTCTTCCAGATGAGACATCCAAAATGTCATGATTTTGTTTTGAAGTAGCTAATCACTTCATTTTCAACAGTTCACTCTTGTGGGGATATCATATAGAACACAGCATAGAACTAGAAAATCTAGTTCACAGCACACAACTAGAAAATCTGGAATACAGTCAGTTTTTTTCTTTCAATCCATGGCATATTTCATTATTTTATAAGGGACTTAAAAGTTTATAAATTTATTGCTGGACTACTTTTTTTCTTCCAGCTCTTCTGTTCTCAATGTTAATCATCTTGATAGTTGTGAATTTACATTCTTTCTGTGTTGTAGATGTCTAGGACAGGAAAGCACTAATTAATTCATGTCGAGAAAGAAAAATGCATTTATTTATTTCTAAATGAAAAACACAAGAACAACTCTTTCTTTCACAAATAAATTTATCACTTGGTGACAATACAAGATGTTCTTCCTTGATTTAGATATGAGGCCTTGAAAGAAGTATCAAAAATAAGTGACTCAGGTTATGTGGAAATACTGAAAACATTTCTTTTTTAATCTATTTGTGGATTCTCTCAATTTTACTGGGAAACTTTCCTCTTTTTGAGTGCCAAAGAAGCCTCTGCTTATGTGCCTTTGCAAACAAACATTGAAAGCCAGGTAAAAAGCTCAGATGTCCCCCTAAGAAAAGCTGTCAATGTGTGAAAAAGTGGATGAAACTACCTGTCGTATCTTACCAATAACTTCAATAATATTTCACAAGACTTAAAGTCAATACAACTTACCTGTAGAGAAACTTGCATTTCCTGGACAGATAAACATTTTTTTTTTTTGGTACTGGGGATTGAACTCAGGGTTACTCGACCACTGAGCCACATCCCCAGCCCTATTTTGTGTTTTTATGTAGAGACAGGGTCTCACTGAGTTGCTTAGCGCCTCTCCATTGCTGAGGCTGGCTTTGAACTGGCGATTCTCCTGTCTCAGCCTCCCTAAGTGCTGGGATTATAGGCTTGAGCCACCGCACCCAGCTCAGATGAACATTTTAGGAGACTTTTTCAAGTGAATAAAATTGCTACTGGTAGTATAATTTCAGGTAAAGAATCTAACCTTAAGAAAATATGGGGCTGGGACTGTGGCTCAGTGGTAGAGAGCTTGCCTGGCATATGTGAGGCACTGGGTTCGATCCTCAGCACCACATAAAAATAAATAAAACAATGTGTCCATCTACAATTAAGAAAAATATTTAAGAAAAAAGAAAACATAATCCTCTTATAGGCAGTTTTGGCTTTGCTCACTTTACTTTTACTTTTCTTCATATAGTTTAACTTTTTTCTTAGTATCCTTTCACCCTCTTTGAGTCATCAAAAAAGTAAAAATATAAATGATATGCTCCAAGCACATGAAACCATCTGACAATTTTTGCTTGAATTCTTACAAATATGGTTTCAAGCTCCTTTTCCACTACAAAGTTGGAATTATGTTGAACAAAGTACTTCACCTGTTTGACCTCAAAGTTCTGTCTGCAAAAGGAAATTAATACTTATAGGACAGGATTGTAGTAAGAATTAGACAACATTTGATCAAATTGCCTAGTAACTAGAAGGAACTAAATAAATAGCAGTATAATTAGGGTGTTTGGGGTTCTTTTTGAGTAATGGACTTCTATTGCCTAAACTAAGTTGCCTTAGTGATGAAGAACTTAAGTCCTAAGGATAAGTTTTAGTCTTTCTTATTCTCTTATAAAAACCATGAGGAGATCCAAAAGGCATATCCATGACCTTAGTTCCTATTATATAAACTCCTTCTCATTTGCAAATGTGTGCTATAATATTGAAGTAATAGCTGGATGTGCTGTGAGGCAGGGAGCAGGAGCTATATGGAGGCACAGGGAACATGAAAGACAATTTAGTGCTTCCTCCTAGCCTGCATTTCATCTCACCCTTGCTGTCTATGGACTATTCATCAGCATTACTATGCAGTGAGATCTCCTTTGAAATTTTAATCAATTTAACATTGGTGTATCAATAGATTAGATGAAATAACTTTTGCTGTCTCTTCCAAGCACCTTTGTCATATGAATGGCTTACAGCCCTCATATTTCTTAGAATGAATTTCTAGATATCCTTCTATTTCAATCTTGTTTTCAAAGGACAAGGTGGAAGATGACAATGGTAATGAAGATTAACTGAAAGACTAATTATTTAGTCACTGGTGGGGGGATGAGGCATACAGCTAAATCTTTCTGTCACGAATATTCATAACTAGTTCAGTTTAAATGCCAGATTTATGAGAGCAAGTGATCCATCTCTATCATACACTGGATGCTTTATTTAAGGTGGGTTCAAAAGAATCTTAATTTTTCATACAGAACTATTCACTATATATCGGTTCTAAGGCATTGCTCTCTTTCCACTGTCCTCTGTGTTATGCTCTACTTAGACTTAACCATGGGCATTTAAATAGAGTCAAATGGTTATTATATATTAAAAATATCTTGTATTTTTTGACATTAACAAAACAATTTTTTAATCTGACCACAAGTCTAATTTGATTGGTGAAAAGTTGTGTACCATACACCCAACATGAATAGATTACTAATTTGGATATAATTAAATATCCATAATAAAGCTTAAAAGAGGTGTTTTATTTTATGTCTACTAACACTTGATACTGTATTTCAAGTATGGCATATATCTAGTATTAAATCAGCACATGATTTAAATGCTGAATTGGCTATAGGAAGTTGGTACAAAAACCAGTGCAAGAAAATCTTACTGTGAACATGTTTATTGTCAAGTTTGTTTAATTATAATTATGTCCAATTAATATTGTTAATCCATTGAGAAGACATTTTATTCTTCCTATAGCTAGATAATAGTCTTTTTGCATTTTAGTAAAGACAGTAAATAGAAATGATTCAAGTATATTCATAAGTTATATATAAATAAAATGAAAATGAAGTAGTTAATATTTGAGGATAAATGTCTATTGCTTAAAATGCATAGTAAGCCATGATATTCTCTGAAGCTAAGAGCTTTCCATTCCTTCAGATAGGAAGCATTGGGAACTACAAGCAAAGGTTAGTATTTTGACCTTTCTCTCTAGTTAGTTTTGAGGCATTGCTATAATGATAAAATGGCACATCTGACAAATCATTCCCACAAACGTTTTTCTCAAGTAATTTGTTCTCGGATAAGGGAGGGAAATCATTAATCTTACATTTAACTAAAGCCCTTTACACACAATTAAAGGTTCATAATCATTCCACACTTAACTTTCACTTTTTCCTTGGTCATGTGTCTTTTAAATTTGAAGTACTTTTTCTAGCTACTAAAAGTCCCTGATATTATTTTTA
Organism: Geosciurus inauris; assembly: GCA_004024805.1. NCBI lineage: Eukaryota > Metazoa > Chordata > Mammalia > Rodentia > Sciuridae > Geosciurus > Geosciurus inauris. Next base: position 56,807 of record PVHX01005028.1, on the reverse strand, counting down.
TCAGCTATAATAATGAGCAAAACAACTCATGGTTTTGAATAGTCTATAAATCTCCCCAGGCCAAAGGAATTCTTACTGTGTGTGGATTATACTTTCCTGGAACCCTGAAGGCTATGAAAGGTTGTTATTCTAATTCACTCTGACATGCACATTCTTGAGCAAGTCATGAGGCCCAGGAAATGTCATTCCAAGCTGATCTCCAAGAAAGTTATCTGAAAGGAGGCAGGATTTTTCCCCCTCTTTGGATGCCTCCTTCCTCATGATTTGTCTAACATCTTCCAACTTGTTTATGAACTCTGGACATTCCAATTAATTGATTCCCCTTCATCTCTCTAAAGGAAAACTTCTAGTACCACCACCTCCCTCATTTCTGGACACAGCATTGCTTTTCTCCTCCCAGGCTCAGTATTTACACTGATAGCTGACTTCTTCCCACATAGTGTCACATAGCTTTAGAAGCTTTCTCCAAACTTGTATGCCAAGATGACACTATTATTTAAATAGAATCACCATGGAAGATAAAATGTGTATCCATCCTATCCTTTAAATAAAATAATTAGGTAGGGATCTTGATAGCATGTAGTGTTTGGTACTTTGATTATCTACTGGAGTTTGGTTGGATATAAATAAAATTCAATGAAGAATGTATTGTTCAAACATTCCAAACATTTTATGAAATATAAGAAGAAGAAAGAAACAAAGTAGGAATGAAGAAAAGAAGAAAGGAAGCTTTGCTTGTAACAATTTTGCTTTGGGCCTATAGATTAGTTTCTTATTGCCTTGGTATCAAATTACTGGAAATATAGTGACTTAAAACACCAAATCTATTTTCTTACAGTTTTGGAAGACAGAAATCAGAAATGGCTTAAGAGAATTAAAATCCAATGGTTTCCAAGATTGTGCTCCTTATGGAAGCACTAGGGGAGGGTCTGTTTTCTTGCCTTTTCCAGCTTCTAAGGGTGTGTGAATTCTTTCACTCATAGCCCTCTTCATCTCCAAAGCCAGCAAGGATGGACTGATCCCTTTTCACATCTAGTTACGCTGATACTCCTGCCTCCCTCTTTCATTTATAAGGACCCTTCTGAATACATGGGACTGTCAGGGATAATACAAGATAATCTCCCTATCTCAAAACCCTTACTCAACGTTTGCAAAATTCCTTCTGCTGTGTAAGGGAACACACTCACAAGTCTGGTAACCAGGACAGAGCACCTTTGGGGAGTCACTATTCTGCCTACCACACTTTATCTACACAGCAGCAACAAAAAGAAAAATCAGGGCAAGGAAAACTTAGTACTTAGAGTGGAGGAACTGTTTCAAATAGCTCAACTACTTCTGTCTCCAGTGCTGTTTCTAGAAATGTAGCATATTGTAGTTGATAGCAGAAAAGAGGGGAAAGTATCCCTGGGTTGAACCATCTATCTATCCATTTACTAATCATGTTTCCCTAGAGGTAAGTCACTAGAGCTCTATGAGTCTTAAGAGTTTCACACCCCAAAACGGAATGATACGGTTATCTCAAAAAGTTCATTTGAAGATTAAATGCTATAGTCTATAAAAAGTGCTTTGTACAAATGCTTGTGTCCAACAAATTTTGCCTCATCTTTCTTGAAACTGCTTCTTATATAAAGCTTATTCCATATACTGCTATTAAATAAACATTATAATGAATGACCTTGCTAATAATGCCTTCTGCGTTAATCATTTAATGATGCAACTCCTTTCAGTTCTTTATTATATAGCATAAGAAATAGTTTAAAATGCTTAAGATCTAGCACTTCAACCATCATGATGAATTCCATACAGTGACTAGAACTGCATATTTAACTCTGTTCTAGTCATTGCATATCTGGTAGACTAGACAGGTGGTTAGAGATATTTTCAGATCAGTCTGACCATCTTAACAGTGAAACTTTACATCTTTGACATGTGATAAAACATTGGAACCTGAGATAAAATCTTCATATTATTACATGAGGCCTTATCAAGCTTATTTCTTTATATGTGGTATTAGCCAGTCAATATACATTTAGCTAACTAGAGCTTTTGAAGTTCATACTTTGGTTTCTTTCTGTATGACATTTTTCATATGACATCCAGCTTCAAGAAGAAAGTTTTGTTTTGACATGTACAATTAATATTTTAAAACTGGATAGAATAAAATTAGCACCTCCATGGCACCAAAGTGAAGCCAATCAAGAAAAGGGGGGTGGGAGGTCTTACTTGTCCCTAGACAACTTAGATTATCTCTAGTTTAGCAACTTCTAAAATTGAGAATTTTTTCTAAGTTTTCCCTCAAGCTAAGCTTTAACATATTCAATTGTATTAAAACATATAACAAGAATTAATTTTACTACATGCTTACTCTCAAGTCTTACTGCCAGTCCAAGAAACAAAAGAGGCCATGAACACAGTAAGTCAAGTAATTACACTGAACTATTCTATGGAATAAAAATAATGTACTCTGTGGCTCAGGAGGCTAAAGGAGGAGGATAGCCAGTTCAAAGATAGCCTCAGCAACTTAGTGAGGCCTTAAGCAACTTAGCAAGACTCTGCCTCAAAATAAAACATAATAAATGGGCTGGGGATGTGGCTTAGTGGTTAAGTACCCCTGGGTTCAATCCCTGGTATTAAAAAAAAAAAAAAAAAAGACTAAAGCAGACCTGGATTTGATCCAAATACATCGGTGTTATACATCCCGTTGTACTTCACTGTGCTTCATCTCTGTTTTTCACAAATTAGTCATACACTGTTTCCAGATGATATAAACTTGTTTCCTCATAATTTAACTGTCTTAAGATTATTTTAGAGGGGCTGGGGTTATGGCTCAGGGGTTGAGCGCTTGCCTCGCATACGTGAGGCACTGGGTTCGATCCTCAGCACCACATAAAATAAAATAAAGATATTGTGTTCATCTACAACTAAACAAAATATTAAAAAACAGATTATTTTAGAGTTGTTCATTTTTGCCAGTGTTACCAATATTTTGAAGTAATTTCATTTCATTCAAAAATTATCAAAGCATAATAATACATGTTTCAATGACAAGAAACCAGATTATATTGTGTTGAGTCTTTTACAAAGAGAAAAAGTAGATATCTTATTTAATTCTGCAATTAAAATGTGGGAAATTCTCCTAATGCTTTTTTAGACTTGAAAATGAAATTCTACACATTCTTTATCTCAGTGATTTTACTGATAGTGTTGCACCAATATGAAAAAGCACCTTGTTTAAAATGTTTCTTCTCAACATTTAACCCGCACAAGATACAGAAGTCCACCTTGCTATTTTCAGTTGCATAAACTGTCAGGTAGGCTTTTCATAAGGGATGAGGCTCATAACTTCAAACAGCCAGTTGTTGAAAGTTTTTACCATCTAAAATAAAGAAGTTAAATTCCAACCACTTAACCTGAATCTGAATTCCTAGAAATCAAATCTATCCAAACAATTTTCAAATTAATTATATTTGACACTAACAAATGTCATATTGTAGGGCTAATGGAAATACGGTTCAAATGAAAAATTAAACGTGTGTACTGGTGATGAATACAAGTTAAATATAAGTAGGTTGACCTAATATTACTCACATTAGTAGAAATATCACTTGTTACTGGAAATTAAAGTAGTTTTCACTCATTAGAAATAACTTATTTTTGTAAAAAATAGTTATATAATGTATTATTAAATATTAGTAATATGATTGATTAAACTATATTAATATATTATTCAAATTGTATACACAATTGAGATAACTGTGAGAACTGTTTTCTAAATTATAATGTGTACAGCTAAGGCAGGCTTAAGAAAACCATGTTGTCACCTATTTAAAAATAATTAATTTGTTTGTGAACTAGTGACCAGAGATAGTATGTTCAGAGCAAAAATGCAAAAACTTTTTCTTACCAACTAGAAAAACAAACCTCATTGGTAATGAAATATTTTTCAACTGACCCTAAAATCTGGTTTCTATGAACTTTTGTAGCAAAGCTTTGTAAGCAACTAATACTAATCTACTAGAATGAGATGACAATTATTTCTTATCCCTGAAATCAATTATTCTATCAATGTTTAAATTCCCTAAACATCCATCATCCATACAATTGTCTTCCTATGAATCATCAGACATTCATTGAATTGCTGCCAATAAGTAGAATGTTGTCAAAAAAGAAAGGAATTTGAAGGGAATATGAAAAAGATATCAAAAGGAGATTGAGTGAATTTGGAGCATAGCCCAGTGGTAGAGTGGCTGCCTAACATGCTCAGGACCTGTGTTCATGACCCAGTATCACAAATGCCATTGAGACATTTATGATCATTGCATTTTGATAATTTTTTTGAATGAAAGGCAATTAATTCTATACCAGAGTCCAAGATTCAATAATCAGGCCATTAATTCACAAGCATAAATTAATTATTTTTAAAAAGGTGACAACATGCTTTCCTTAAGACTGTCTTAGCTATATATATATTATAATTCAGAAAAACAACTCACAATTATGTGTGTATAATTTGAATAATACATTAATAAAATATCATCAAAAATAAGAAAGAAACTCAAAGTAAAGCAAGATCTTTGACAAGCTTGATGTTTTAATACATATTTTCAAAATAATGGACATGAACTAAAATTAGCAAACTTCATTGAGTAATAATGTAAGACGTACTGTTAATAATGTAAGACATACTGTTCTAGATTTTAATGATACATCAATAATCTCTTAAAAAGACCAAAGTCTAGGGCTGGGATTGTAGCTCAGCGGTAGAGTGCTTGCCTCGCATGCATGAGGCCCTGGGTTCAATCCTCAGCACCACATACAGAGCAATAAAATAAAGACATTATGTCCATCTACAGCTAAAAAAAAATATTTAAAAAAAAAGACCAAAGTCTAGCCTTTGTGAAACTTACAGGATTGCTTAGGAGGAAAAGTAGTAAATAAATAAATGAATAAATAAAGAAGTAACACAACATGCCAGATTATATTAAATGTAAGGGAGAAAAAGCAGAAAAGGAACTTTCAGCTTTATCGCTAACAATAGAAAGATCTTGGAAGTCACCTCCTACCTATATGACCAGAAAAAGCTCAACAAAATGAAAATCAATCTATTTTGTTGCAGACCCATCAAAGAACTGGGGTCACAAAGCAAACTGCCATCCCTAAATCTGGGAAGAAAGATACATACAGACTTCGATACAGTGTATGACCAAACTAATGTGGAGCAGAAGCCAATGAAAGCATAGGCTGGTAAAAATACTTAAATGATAATTTTCACATGAGACTGGAGACCAAAAGTGAACTAGAAAGAAAGTGAGAAACTTCTGAGGACTGTCATCTTACCTTTGTGAGTTTTTCCTCTGAGAACTCTATCAAGCATTTATAATGAGGATCGAAGAAAAGGATCCCTTGTGGTTCTACTGGGAGATGATGAATGCACTCCTAAGTGTCAAATTTCCTCTTAGAATTGCCTTCATGGTGTCCTAGAGATTCTAGTATGTTGTATCTCTATTCTTATTTAATTATGATAATCTTTTAATTTCTTCTTTGATCCATTTATCATTCAAAAATGTATTATTCTATCTTCACATGTTTATATAATTCCCATAATTTTAAAAAAATAATCAATTCTAATTTTATTCCATTATGATATGATATGATTGAAGGAATTGTATCCTTTTTTGTATTTACTAAGACTTCCTTTGTGGCGTAAGTAATGGTCTCTTTTAGAGAAAGTTCCACGAATAGCTGAGAAGAGAGTATATTCAGCTTTTGTTATATGAAATATTCTGAAAGATGTCTGTTAAGTTAATTTGTTTTACAGTATTTTTAGGTCTTAAATATCTTTACTGATTTTTCATCTGGATGATCTACCTATTGGTGAGAGAGGGATATTGAAATGACTCAGTATTATGGTATTGAGATCTGTCTGAACCTTTTTGTTGAGTAGTGTTTGCTTTATACAATTAAGTATAATAATATTTGGGATATTTATTATCATTATATCTTCTTGTTGGATTGTTCACTTTCCCATGACCTTCTTTGTCTCCTTTGATTAATTTTCACTTGAAATCTGCTTTTTTTGGGAAATGAGAGTAACTACTCTTGCTTTTGGACTCATTGTGCATGGAATATAATTTTCCATCCTTTCAATTTTAGCCTGTGGCTATCTTTGAGAGGTATGTTTCTTACAGACAACAAATATTTGGATTTCATCTTTAATTCAATCTATTAATCTATGTGTTTTAACTGGAGAATTGAGATCATTTTATTAAGTATCAGTATTATTAAGGGAGATGTTTCTTATTTCCTATCATTTTACTTACTTCTAATATTTAATTTAATTCTGATTCTCATTTGCTTAACTATTCTTCTAATGAGATTCATTCTTTCCCAAACTCTCCTGTTTTTAACTTTTTCTGTTTGTAGGATTTTATTAAGTATTTTCTGTAATGCTGGCTTAGTAGTGAGGAATTCTTTTAGTTTATTATTATCTTGGAAGATTTTTATTTCTTCTCCAATTCTGAAGATTAGCTTTGCTGGATATACTAGTCTTAGTTTACCATTACTTTCTTTTAGCTGTCTATTTGTCATTTTAATTATAATGTGTTGTAAAGAGAGGTTTTTATTTTTTGTTTGTTTGGTTGTTTGTTTCATCTATTCATTTCGGGTTCTAAATGCTTCCTGTATCTATATGTGCATCTCATTTCTAAGGTTTGGAAATATTTCTGTCATTTCACACAAGGGTTACCAATGCAGTTAGCCTATATCTCTGTTTCTTACTCAAAGCAAATGATTTTTAACTTTGAACTCTCAATGTTGTCCCAGAATTCTTGTGTATTCTCATAATTGTTTCTTATTTTTAATACCTTCTGAATATTTAAGTTCAGCTGCAGAATCTTTCTTTTATTTTATCTAATTTGTTGGTGAGACTTTCAACCGGATATTTTATTTGATTTATTGGGTTTCATTTACAAGATTTCTGTTTGTTTTCACAATCTCTATCTCTGTATTGAAATGGTTCTTTACATTTATATTTTCTCCCTTAGTTCATTCCTTAGATTTTCTTTTAATTTATTGAAAACTTTAACAATCAATTTTTTTAATTCTTTGTGATTTTATCTACGTTGTTACTTGTGAATTTAGTTCTGATGGGGTTATAAATTTTTGGAGACATTGTGCTGGCTTGTTTCCTTATGTTTTATGAGACCCTACATTTGATCATATCTTCATATAGATTCTTTTCCTCTTTTATGTGAGAGTCTTTTTGTAAGTAGTTTTCTTTTTATAATAAGCCCTCAACTTGTGGCATACCTCAGCTTCAACACATCTGAAGGGATGGAAATGGAGATAAGAAGAAAAGTAGCATCAAGAGTGTCCTATTGTTCGAAATATGTAAAATTAGATAGAACTCTAAAAACACAAAATGTGGGAATATACTATAATCAGTTTTCATTCAGCAGTTAATGCAATAAGCCATAAAGAAATTGTATTTTCTTTTTGCTGAGGTTTTATAAGTGGAGAAATTTCTTTCTGGAGCTTTAATTTTAGAATCTCCCAGTTTTGAGGAATTGCACATGACACAAACATGCTGTGTTTTAGTTCTCAGTGATGACCCACATCAGCCATACTTGTGGACTGAGCTTTCACCCTCCTTGCCTGATATCATCTATTGGGAAACACTTATCCTTTTCAGAACAAACTTCGCTTTCAAAATGGCTTTGCTATTCAGACTGGAACAAGAAGTGTAAGTCTCTCAGGGCTGTTAACCAACCCTCTCACCCATGCAGCCTGTGGATTGATACAGATTGTGCCTCACCCCTTATTCTGAGTGCCTCAATCCATGTGATGGGGAAGGTGTATAATGCATTAGTCTACCTTCTGAGCATAAGGGAGGTGGCACAAAGCCCATAGTAGGAGGTCACAAAGTCAGTGCTTTCAACCCAACTTAGATCTGTCCCACTTCCATCCCATCAACCATGCATCTTAGGCCAGAATTTAGACCACTGATACTAAATTAAAGTACCCTATATTCTTCTCCCCTCTGAAGACTCACAGACCAATCCACGTCTCCTGGAGACTAGACCTCTGCCAAGTCTGTGTTATGTTCTCAGTCCTTACCCAGACAGACACACAGCTTTAGCACCCACTGATCCAGTGTAAAGTAAGCCTAAATAAATGTTTGGTTTTGGGAACTCAAAACGCAAGTATACCAAAAGCAAGGCAAAAAAAGAACTTTTAAAAATTCAGAGCAAAACATAAAAAACAAATGTAAAATACAGGAATTTCTAGTCTTCTACTCAGGGAATCCAAACAAAGAATCTCTTAAAGCTATTATTGCTTCCCCACTTGCACTGACTCTGCTGGAGAGTGCTGGGACTTTCTCCTGTGCTGTCTCAGCTTGCTATATCCAAGCCTACTTTTAGCTCAGATTGCAAATTTGTTGAACAGTAGCTCCTGTTTTTTCTGAAACTCCATGGGAAAATTTCATTCAGCTCATTGGAGGGGATCTTCTCCACACCACTGAGCCTCTACCTGCCCAAAACTGCCCCAGTCAATGCTTTTTATTAATTCTTTTTCTATTCAAGAAACTGATATTTTTTATTTTAACTTTGTTGCTACCTCTCTGAATTGTCTACCAGCATTTTCCCATAGCCTTTCTACCTTTATATGCTGCAACAGAAGTGTTTTTACTCAATTTCAGAGAGCTACTATGACATTTTGGCTTTCAACTAGTTGATAGTGTCCCTTATAGTATGACAATTTTAATTTTGATGTAATTTAATTTATTTTATTTTGTGTGCTTTCTGTGCTGTATCTAAGAAAAATTGTCTAAACCAAATTCACAGAGATTTATGTTATTTTCTGACATTTCTGCACATTTAGCACTTTTCTTAGGTCTATAATTCGTTTTAAGTTAATTTTTGTGTATATTATAAGGTAGGAAGTTCAAATTCATTCTTTCCATGTGTATATCCAATTTTGCCAAAGCAATTTCTAAAAATTTTCCCCATTGAATTGAATTGTCTTTTATGTAAAAAAAAAAATTAACCAGATGTGAGTTTCTATATTAAACAATTGTATTACATTGATCTATATATCAATTCTTATATGAATGCCACACCCTTTTTAGGTTTATTATGGAATTTTGAAATCTGAAAATGTGAAGACTCCAATTTTTTTTAAATTATTTTGGCTACTTCATCCTTTGAATGTTGATATGAATCTCAGGATCAGCATTTCAATATATGAATAAAAAGGTAGCTGGGAATTTGATAGGATAATTTTGATCTGTAGACCAATTTGGGCACCATTTCTATCATAAAATATTGAATCTTCCACTGCACATGCATGGAATGTCTTTCCATTTATTCAGATATTCTGTAATTACTTTTAAAGAGGTTCTATTGTTTTGGGTATATTTATCTGACTCTTATTTGTCAATCATACCTTTTATTTTATTATGGAATTACAAATAGAATTTTATTTTATTAGATTAATATTTTTAAATTCATTTATAGAATGCTTATCAATAATATACAACGAACTTTTTAAATGTACTTTGTATGCTGCAAAGTTTCAGAATTCATTTATAAATTGGAATAGTTTATTTTTTAACCCAGTCCTTAGAATTTGTGATGGAAAAGAGTATGTCAACTATGACTAAAGATTTTCTTTTTTTTTTTTTTAAATATTTATTTTTTAGTTGTAGCTGAACACAATAGCTTTATTTTATTTTTATGTGGTGCTGAGGATCGAACCCAGTGCCTCCCGCGTGCTAGGTGAGCACGCTACCACTGCGCCATAACCCCAGCCCCAAGACTTTCTTTTTCTTTTGCTAGATACCTTTTGCTACTTTTTATTTTTGCCCAGGATATGATCTCAACTATGTTGCTAGGTAGTAACCTTGTTCCTGACTATTGGGAAAATATTTTTTTTCTTTTTACTATTAAGTATAATGTTATTTGACATTTTTTGCATGCCTTTAGTGATTGGAAGAAATTTACTCTTATTTATTCAGTATTTTTATCCTGAACAGATTTTATATTTTGACAAATGAATTTCCTCCATCTACTGTCTTGCTTATATATTTCCCCTAATTTCCAGTAAGGTGATGCATTTAACTAATCGACTTTTAGATGTGAAACTAGCCATGAATTCCTGAAATAATCCCACTTAGTCATGGTGTGAAATCATTTTATATATGTTGTTGGATATGGTTTGCTTCAGATTTCGTTAAGAACTTTTGCAATCGTGATCATAAGAAATATTTGTTATCTCCAAATGGCTGCATGACAGTAAGCAGAGGCAAGAAATTGACAACTCAAAGAAAGTTGGAAGTCTGACTTAAGAGTAACCTATTATGGGATCCAGTGTGTGCCTGGATCAGTGTGATTGAAATAAGCAGAGAGGATCGTATATAGGCAAGAAAGATTGAGGATACCAAGGAGAGAGAGAACTCCCTTTGTTGCTGGCCTCCCATGCAAGCAACCAGAAAGATCCCAGTAACCAATTAGACAGGCACATCTGCACTCCAGGTCTTATTGTGGATAATTTACATTCATGGTGGTGGAAAATGTGAGACCTGTGTAAGCTAAGACTCCTCACATCAAAAGTGAAATTTTCAGTAGGTCCCTGAGGCTGAGACACTCAACAGAGATCTGCATCTGCCCAGCAACAGAGGTAAAATCCTAATCTCAAATACCCTCCAACAAAGTTCCGAAGGACAACTAAGACTAAATTCCAGTTTCTCAAACTTTTAATTTAGTATTCTGCACTATTCTCACTATGGAGGTACATCATTTGTCAGTATTCCCCAGTCCATCCTATTTTATACCATTAGATGGGAAGTCCAGAGCTACTAAAACCAGCTTTGGCAAAGGACACAATGGGTAGCAGCTTGGTGAGAAACAAAAGAAATGGGATTTAACAATGCCTAGCCATTTACCCAAGGGTTAGAGTGCCCAAAAATAAATAAAAAGAAAGGCATAACAGCATAAGCAGTGAACATCAATCTTTGCCAATTGTATCTTTTACTAGTTGATTTTAGTTATACAAAACATTGGGGTTTATTTTGACATAATTATATTAGCATGAAATAGAATTTGCTCTAATTCAATCCCCAGTAATCCCCCTGCTCCTCCCTCCCCCTGTTCCCTTCTCTCTAGTGACCTTTTTTCTACTTACTTATGTTTTTATTTCTAATTAGTGTCTTTTATATATACATGAAGTGGAGATTCACTGTGATGTATTCATATATTTACATAGAAAAATTAGGTCAGATTTATTCCAACATTTTTCCTTTTGTCATCCCTCTTCTCTCCATCTCAGTACCCTTCTCTCTCTCTCTCTCTCTCTCTCCCTCTCTCTCTCTCTCTCTCTCTTAATTCTTTTTAGTTATACATAACACCAAGGTATACTCTGACATTATCACACAGATATGGAACTCAACTTGCTCCAATTCAATCCCCAACCCCCTTCTCTCCTTCCACTCTACTGATCTCTTTTCAATACATATACAGTTTGCTTTTTTTAAAAAAAAAATTAGTGTTGTGTGAATATCCCCAATGCTAGGATCCACTGTGCTGTGTGCACGCATGCACATATAAAAGTGGAAACAAGCCCTATATTTGTCATCAATAGTTTTTTCTTATTTCTTTCTTTTCCTTTAAAAAACTTTTAAATTTTTAATTTAATTTTAACTTTTAATTTTTTTAACATTTTTATTCTGTGTGATTGTGTGTGTGTTCGTGTACATGCATGTTATTACTGTGTTGATAGATTTGAGAATATAGAAGGTATTTTTTCATATAAATTTTTCTTTCATTTTACTTGCTTTCTTCTTCACCCACTTATTATTACTTAGCCTTGATCTGACTTCAGTGGAGTAAAATTTCACTTGTTTTATTTGTTTTTATGTTTTATGTTTATGGTTTATACTTTGGTTTTTGTTATTATTACCCATTCTTCACTATCTTCTCCACTAATTGCCAAAAATTTCCTGATCCTTCTTTTTCTTTGCTTTATTCTGTTACTTTTAGTGATATTTCTACTCCTTCTTCACTATAGCCATCATCTGCTACCTCTCTGTCGCTTCTCCTCTGTTAGCTTTTTAAATATTTTACTTTATTTCTGAACCCATTTTCTCTTTACTTTAGAAACTGTAAATTCACTATCTATAGAATTATATAGTTTATGTAATTCTTACCTAACTCATGTTTTGTGATAATTAATGCAATGGACAACATACTTGACACCTGCTATTTAATGTATGATCTAGTTTATTGTTGTTTATTGATGGTGATAATGTTAAATGCTAATCCCACCATATCTCTACAGGTGGTAATTAGTGTCGTAGATGTCAAAATAATCACTAGACATTTATTTTAATACTGAGATCAGATTCTTGCTCCTGGTTACTTGCTCCCTCTGTGTCTTTTTTTTTTTTTAATAGTTTTTCTAATTGTAGATGGACACAATATATTTTATTTTTTTATTTTTATGTGGTACTGAGGATCAAACCCAGTGCTTCACGCATGCGAGGCAAGCGCTCTACCACTGAGCCACAATCCCAGCCCCCTCCGTCTGTCTCTTAAAAGGGCTGGAAAGTGTTTAAGACACTACAAGTTTATAGTGTAGAGATCCTGCTATGGAGCAACACTCACAACCCAGCCAAGCAACAGTGAACCTCACTCCACACATTAACTAGCCACACTCAAGCTCCAACAATATTTCAACTCATAGAATGAGAAAGACAAAAACTCTGAATCAATGACCAGGCCCAAACTAGAAAAACTATAACAGGACCTCAGGATATCTACTCACACAGCAAAAGCAGACAGAAGTTCCTAGAACAAAAAGAATAACTACACATCAATGGACACATTTATAAAAAAGGAAGAAGAATCATCTGAATAGATGTACAAGTTCAAGACCTCTGAAAACATGAACAAACAGGCAAGCAAATCTTCCTCCAAAATTAACAATCCCTTGACAAAGGAACCTATGGATGAGCAAGTGGATGAAATTCCAAAGACTATTAAAAAATCAATTATTAAAATGCTCAATTTACTAAAAGAAGATCTAAGAAATTAATTAAGAGCAAATTCAGAGGATAAAAGAGCATTTTAATAAAGAAATATAGATATAAAAAATCTAATTATAATTCTTGGAAATGAAAGATGCAATGAATCAAATTAAAAATTCAGCCAGGTATGGTGGCACGTCTGTAATCCCAGCAGCTCAAGAAGGTGAGGCAGGAGGATCTCAAGTTCAAAGCCAGCCTCAGCAACTTAGACCCTGAGCAACTTAGCCCTGTCTTAAAATAAAATATGAAAATGGGCTGCAGATGTGGATCAGTGGTTAAGCACTCCTGGGTTCAATCTCCCAGTACCAAAAATTTTAAAAATAAATATAAATAAATAAAAATTCAGTTGACACTATCACCAACAGATTAGATTGCATAGAAAATAGTACTTCAGGTTTTGAACACAGGATCTCAGGCCTTGAAAACAGGGTGTATGAACTTCAATACTCAGTATGCAATACAGAATAAAAAAAAAAAAAAAAAAGGACCATGATGAGAAAGAAAGAACTCTGGGACAACAGCCACAAAACAAATTTGAGGGTCATTGGGACAGAAGATAACATCAAGTTACAGGCATTAAGAATTTCTTCAGTGAAATAATAGAAGAGAATTTTTCTAAGCTTAGAAATGAGATGGACATTCACATGTAGGATGCCTATAGAACCTCAAATAGACAAGATCAAAAAAGAACCTTTGCAGCACACATCATAATCAAAACAACTAACAGAAAATAAGAAAAGAATATTAAAATCTGAAAGTGCAAAATATCAGATAACATTGAGAGACTCACTTCTGACTTCTCAAATCAGACCCTAAAATCAAAAAGGATTTGAAATGAGCTATTCTAAGCCCTAAAAGAAAGCAATTGTCAGACAAGATTGTTCTACCCAGAAAAGTTGTCTTTCAGAATCCAATAGAAATAAAAAATTCCAAGATAAGAATAAATTAAAAGAATTTATGACCAATAAGCCAGCACTGTAAGAATTACTTAGATACACTGCACTCAGAACTAAAAACACTCAAAGCTCCCTCCCAAATGAATGAAACTCTCTGGAAGAGTGGCTAACTAAATCAAAATGAATACTAAGTTAAATATAGAAAAAAAAGCCAAAATGACAGGAAATAACAAACATGTATTCATAATACTACTGAGTGTAAATGGCCCCACTTCCTGAGTTAAAAGACATAGATTGGCAGAATAGATTACAAAACAATATTCAACTAGGTGCTATTTCCACAAGACTTATCTCATAAGCAAAGACACCCATAGACTGAAAGTAAAAGGATGGAAAAAAATATTACATGCAAATAGGCTCTGAAATCAAGTAGAAGGAGCTATACTCATATCTGACAAAGCAGATTTCAATCAAATGTTAATCAAAAGAGACAAAAAATGTCACTACTTACTAGTAAATAATCCACACAATATTTTACCCCAAACATATGAACTTTTTATTTTTTCAGCAGCTCATGGAATCTTTTCCAAAATTGATCATATATTAGATCACAATGTAAGTTTTAGCAAATTCAGAAATATAGATATAATTCCATACATCCTATCAGATCATAATGGAATAAAACTAGAAATCAATGGCAAGAAAAAGTTATAGAAACCATATAAATACATGGAGGTTGAACACTGCTCTTTTAAATGAGAAATGGGTCATAGAAAAAATACTTAGAAACAAATAAAACCTGAGATACAAAATACCAAAATCTTTGGAGCCGTGTGTGGTGTTGTATGCCTGTAATCTCAGCACTTTAGAAGGCTGAGACTGGAGAATTGTGAGTTCAAAGCCAGCCTCAGCAAAGGCGAGGTGCTAAGCAACTCAGTGAGATGTTGTCTCTAAATTTAAAAAAAAAAAATAGGGCTAGGGATGTGGCTCAGTGGTCAAGTACCCCTGAGTTCAATCCCTGGTACCAAATATATATATATATATATATAAATTTGGAACAGTGTAAAGGTAGTCCTAAGAGGAAAGTTTATAGCATTCAGTGCCTACATTAGAAACAAAAGATCCCAAATAAATAACCTAATACTACACCTCAAGTCCTTAGAAAAAGAAGAAAATAACTAATTCTAAAATCAGGAGAAGACAAGATATAAATTAAAACATAGCCAAAGTCAATGAAATTGGTATTAAAAAAGTGCAAAGAATCAATGCAACAAAGAATTGGTTCCTTCAAAAGATAAACAAGATTGACAAACCCTTAGCCAAACTAACCAAAATAAAGAGAAGATACACCCAAATAAATAAAATTGGAAATAAGCAAGAAGATATCACTGCAGAGACTTTTAAAATATCAAGGATCATTGGAAACTATTTTGAAAATTTATACTCTAATAAACTGGAAAACCTAGAAGACATTGACAAATTTATACATGCATATGACTTGCCCAAACTGAATTGGGAAGATGTAGAAAACATAAACAGTCCAAATACAACCAATGAGATTGAAACAGCAATGAAAAGCCTTCCAACAAAGAAAAGATTTAAGAATTCAAAGAGAAATTACACAACAACTAGAGGAAAACATAGGGGAACATTCCAACATATTGTTGGAGGCACCAATTTCTTTAACAAGACTCTTAAAGCTCAAGAAATAAAATCAAGAATTAATAAGTGTATCAGCATCAAGTTAAAAATCTCCTGTGCAGCAAAGGAAATGATTTAAGAGTGTGAAGATAGAATCTACAAAATGAGAGAAAATCTTTGTCAGCTACTCCTCTTATAGAAGCTTAGTATCCAGAATGTATAAAGAACTCAAAAACCTTAAGACACACAAACACACACAAAGTAACCCATTCAATAAATGGCCAAAATAACTAAACAGACACTTCCCCAAAAAAGAAATACAAATGGCCTACAAATATATGACAAAATGTTCAACATCCTTGGCAATCAGGAACATGAAAATGAAAAGTACAATAAGATTCCATCTCATTGTAGTTAGAATGATAATCTTCAAGAATGCAAATATTAATAAATGCTGGCAAGGATATGTGGGGAAAAGTAAACTCACACATTGTTGATGGGGCTGTAAATTAATCCAATCATTCTGGAAAGCAATTGAAGATTCTTCTAAAGAACAGGAATATAATCACTATATGACCCAGTTATTCAACTCCTTGATATTTATCCAAAAGAACTAAAATAAGCATATTACAATGATATAGCCACATCACGTTTACAGAGGCAGGATTCACAATAGCATTTTGGTTTAGAAACCAGTTCAGGTGCCCATCAACAGATTAGTTGATTAAGAGAAAGTGTTATATATACACAATGGATTTTTACTCAATCATAAAGGAGAATAAAATTATAGCATTTGCTAGTAAATGGATGGAATCAAAGAACATCATGCTAATTGAATTAAGTCGGACTCACCAAATGAAGGGTTGGTTAATTTTTTTCTCATATGCAGAAGCTACAGCAAATTTAGGGGGAAAGTAGGGGACTTATATTTTATAAGGGTAGAGAGATCAGTGGAGTAAACAAAAAATTGATATGATGGGAGGAGGGGTTGGAAAGGAAAGGAAATGTGAAATGAATTTGATAGAATTATGCTATATACAAGTACAAATATACCACAGTGAATTGCACCTTTATAAATAAATAAATGAAATATCAGTAGAGTAGAAGAGAGGGAATAAGGTGCAGGAAAAAGAAAGAGAAAGAGGAGGTACTAGGGACTAAAATGGAACAAATTAAATTCCATGTAAATATAATTATGTCAAAATTAACCCAAGCATTAAGTATAACTATAGTTCACTAATAAAAGCATTACAAAAGATAATTTATACTGGAAGAAGATGGTGGTTATGGATGATTTTGCCAGTTGATTTTTATTGCTTGCTGTTGTGGTTAAGAAATAAGGCATACCCCCAAACCTCCTGTGTTAATGGAGGGTTGTTCAGAGGTTAAATGATTGGATTGTGAGAGTTATAACTTAATCAGCCCATCCTACTTTGAACAGAGTAACTGGGTGGTAACTATAGGCAGATAAGTCATAGCTAGAGGAGATATGTCAGTGGAGGTGTTCCTTCTTCTCCCCCTATGACCTATTTTTTCCCTCTGCTTCATGCATAAATAAATCAGGGCTTTTCTAGAGTGGAATAGAACAGAGAAAGAAGGAAGGGAAAAAAATGAAATATTTTCCCCTGCTTTCTCCAAGCTTTAGGAGTTTCCTTTTATATGTATCAAAGCAGAATGGAAGAGCTTCTTCCTGGACTTTCTGTGTCCACGGTGCTCACTTTCAAGTTATGAATTGCACTATGTTCTTCTAGGGAGATACTGCAGGGAAAAAAATTCTAAACTTATGGCCTGTTTATCACTAGAGGGAGTCTGAGAAGGTTCTGGAGAAGAGAACCTCAACTCAGAATGGCAGGGTCTTTGATGTACACAAGAGAAAAACATTTCAACACATATTAGATATTTAGGTAAAAATATTTATTTAGGAAATCAGGAAATATACATTCAAGGGAAAATGAGGATTATATCAAGAGTGAGAGATGTTTAAGGGTTCTTAGACTCCTCTTCTAAAGGATACTTGGTGAAGTGTGAACATGGGAAGTTATGTGAGGATGCCATCAATCTGGTGATTATAATATAGAATATGGTGGTCTGATGATTCTCAGGCTCCCTAGGCTGAGATCTTCTCAATTATCTCATCAATACTTGTGAAAGTGACCCATATTGTAGACTGCAGGGAAAGTTTTTGTTTTGTATCTCCTTTTGCTCAATATATTCTTAAAAATACCTGTATTTGTTGGACTAATTAACAATACAAAGAATAACTTTCATGAAAGTGTGAATTTCCAGTAATTTTAATATCGTGAATGAAGACTTGTAGATCTCCCAGATATTTGGCAGTGAAGACTTGACAAAGAAAATTGAATTGGGGTATAAAGGTATGAGAAATTTTACCAGAAGACTTTCAGATTTTTATTTCCTTGTCTTTCCTTTTATTTCATTTCTAACTCTTTTTATTTCTTTCATTCTACCTGTCAATCAGTAGTCCTTCAAATTCATGTTCTTCACTTTTCTCTCTGCTGATATTTATTTTTTAGTATTCTCAAATATTATTGATGCAATTCATGTAGTTCAATAGCTGCATTCAGAGAAAAAAAAGGTAGTATGTGTTTATTTCTACTGTAACTGGAAGACCATTGTGCTAGTTAACTTTTTGTTGCTTTGACTAAAATACTTGGCAAGGGCAACTTAGAGGATGGAAGATTTATTTTAGAGGTTTCAGTTCATGATCATTCAGCTCTGAGACAGAAACCTCCTGGGACAGGGCATGCTGAATCTTCAGCTCATGGAAATAAGAACAGAGAGAGAGTGGTAGGGGGGAAAGAGAGAGGGAGAGAGAAAGATAGTAAGGAAAAAATAAAACCTTCCATGGATTTCCCTCATTATCTACTTTGGTCCCACCTACCAGTAGTCCATGCATCTATCAATGGACTAGTGAATTAATCCACTGACGAGGTAAGAACTCCATGATTCAGTCATTGCCTAAAAGTCCCAAGAATTCTCACTCTGGTTTTATTCAAAAGTCCAATTCTGTATTCTCCTCTGAGATTCAAGTAAACTATTGTGAGCCACTGAAAAAATCAAAAACAAATTACATGTTTTCAATATACAATGACAGAGAGTAAACATTTCCACTCCGAAATGGAGAAATATAAGAATAGAAAAATAGGAACAAAGCAAGACTGAAACAGAAGGGCAGACATTAAGTCCTATAGCTTCTTACCCAGAATCTAGGGCACATGGTAAGGTGGAAACCGTGGACTTGGGGCAGCCCTGCCCATATGAACTTCAACATGACCTGTCTTAGGCTGGCTCTATTTGTTGCCTGGTGTTTATCTCGGCAGATATTCCAAATTGCTGGCACCTCTAACTTCCTGGACTCCTCATTGTAACTTCAACTTTGCTCTCAAGATTCCATGTATTACATTAACATGAGTTGCCCACAGGGATTCTGATCCTGCTACACGTTGCCTAATGTTCCCAGTCTTCCTTTGAAATCTCAGGGAAACCCTCCCTGATCTACTAACTCAAGCATAGTGTATTATTGGGCAACAAGTACCACATAGGTGATGACAAGGCCTGCCACCAGCTTAAACAGTACCCACTCCCCCTTGAACCACAGCTACAGTGGAGACCTTCGAGGGCCTAGCATGGTGAAATACATCCTGAGGAATAAATTTCCCAGATACTTTCATGGTCTCCTCTTAAAGCAAAATATTTCAAATGAGTTTTTATTTTTATACCCACAAAGCTGAGAGAGGTGGGTTCTGACTAATTTCTGATATGACTGCAAGTCATGTTTCCTATTATCATGTACTTAGCTTCTCTATAATGGAAAAAATCTCTTTAGCATCCACACCTTCCTTGGCCCCAATTTTATACACACTTTTCTGCCAAACTACAAATTTTTAAAACCTTTCTGTTCTTTATTTTTTTCCTGATTCTCAGAGCAAATCTGGTTAAGCTGCCAACAATATACATGCCACTGCCTGAATGCTTTATTGCCTTGAAATTTCCTCCACCACATTAATTAGTCCATTACTTTTAAATTCAGTCTTACAGAAAGACTCAAGACATGGACAAAATGTAGACAGATCCTTTGCCAGAGAACTTGACCTCTCATGCAAGTCCCAGTGAGTCTCATTCTCATTTGAAACCCCATGAGCACAGTTTTTATTTCTACATTTTGTATCAGTGCATTGTAGTGTTACATATTGATGGGATTTTTTGTTAAATATTCATACATATACACAATATAACAGCATACTTTGACCAATGTTACTACCCAAGTATACTACCCATCATTTCCCCTCCTCACTCTTTGCATCTCACACATGATCCCTTTCCTCTGAGGATCTCCCTTTGATTTTTAGGAGATCCACCCCCACCTTTGTTTTCCTTTTAGAAATGACCCCCCTAACCTTCTGAGTTTGCCTTATTCCACTTAGCATGATGGTCTCTAGTTCCATCCATTTTCCTGCAAAAACCACAATTTAGCCAGGCGTGATGGCATACACCTATAATCCCAGCAGCTCCAGAAGCTGAGACAAGAGGATCATGAGTACAAAGCCAGCTTCAGCAAAACCAAGGTGCTAAGCAACTCAGTGAGACCTTATCTCTAAATAAAATACAAAATAGGGCTGAGGATGTTGCTCAACAGTCAAGTGCCCCTTGGTTCAATCCCTAGTACATCTCTCTCCAAAAAAAGCCAGAAGTTAATTTATTTTATGGCTGAATGGAATTCCATTGCATGTATATAACACATATTTTTTATTCATTCATGCATTGATAGACATCAATAACCATAGTTCTGCTATTGTAAATTGTGCTGCTATAAACATGTGTGTGCATCTATCGCTGTAGTTAAGAGGACTTTAATTCTTCAGGGTATACCAACAAGTGGTATACCACTTGTTATACCAACAAGTGGTATAGCTGGATCATGTGGTGGTTCCAGGCCTACTCTTGAGGAGCCTCTATATTGACTTCCATAAAGATTGTACTAATTCACAGTCTCATCAACAGCGTAAAAGTGTTCCTTTTTCTCCACATCCTTTCCACCATTTATTATTATTTGTTTTTTTGATGATTGCCATTCTGACTGGTATAAAATAAAATCTTATTGTAATTTTGATTTGCATTTCCCTAATTGCTAATGATGTTGAATATTTTTTTCATGTATTTGTTGACCATATGTGTTACTTCTTTTGAGTGATGTCTGTTTAATTCATTCACCTATTTAATTAATTCGGTTGTTTGGTTTTTGGCGTAAAAGTTTTTGGAGCATTTTATATATTCTAAATATTAATTTTCTGTGAGAAGAGTAGAGAGCAAAGACTTTTTTCCCATTCTGTGTGTTTTCTCTTCATATTCCTAATTGTTTTCTTTGCTATGCAGAAACTTTTTTTAAAAAATATTTTTTAATTGTAGATGGACACAATGTCTTTATTTTATTGCCTTGTATGTGGTGCTGAGGATCAAACCCAGGGCCTCACGCATGCGAGGCAAGCGCTGTACCGCTGAGCTACAATCCCAGCCCTATGCAGAAACTTTTTAACTTGATGCTGTCCTAGTTATTGACTCTTGACATTATTTCCTGAGCTTTAGGGGCCCTATTGAGAAAGTCATTGCCTGTGCCTGAAAGCTGGAATGATTACCCTATATTTTCTTCTAGGAGTTATATCATTTCTGGTCTAAATCTGAAATCTGTGATCCATTTTGAGTTGATCTTGGTACAGGATGAGAAATAAGGGTCTAGTTTAATTTTTCTACATATAGATAACCAGTTGTCCCTGCACCATTTTTTTAAAGGGTTGTCTTTTCTCCAATATATGTTTTTGGCACATTTGTCAAGGATTAGATGCCTGTATTTGTGTGGGTTTTGTCTCTGTGTCTTCTGTTCTGTACCATTGGTCTATGTATCTGTTTTTAGGCAAGTACCATGGAGTTATTGTTACTCTAGTTCTGTAATATAATTTGAAGTCAGCTATTGCAATGCCTCCAGCATTGCTTTTTTGACTTAAAATGGCTTTGGCTATTTTAGGTTTTTCATTCTCCAAATGAATTTTAGGATTGGTTTTCCTAGTTCTGTGAAGAATGTCAATGATATTTTGATGGGGATTGCACTGAATCTGTATATTGCTTTTGGTAGTATGGCCATTTTAACAATATTAATTTTGCATGTTCATAAACATGGTACGCCTTTCCATCCTTTGAAGTCTTCTTTAATTTCTTCCTTTAATGTTCTATAGATTTCATTGTAGAAGTTTTTTACCTTCTTGGTTAGATTTATTCCTAGTTTTTGTCTGTTTCTTTTGTTTTTTTTTGGTGGGGGGTATTTTATTTTATTTTATTTTATTTTTGAGGCTATTGTAAGTGGAATATTTTTCCTGATTTATTTCTTAGCAGATTTGTTGTTAGGTATATATAAAAGCTATTGGGTTTTGTATATTGATTTTGTAACATGCTGCTTTGCCAAATTTGTTTATTAATTCTAGCAGTTATGGTGGAGTCTTTTGTATCTTTTACCTATGGGATCATATTATCTGCCAACAGTGATAGTTTGCCTTCTTTCTTTCCTATTTTTATCTCTTTTATTTCCTTCTCTTGCCTAATTGTTCTTGTTAGAAATTCTAGTACTATATTAATAGGAGTGATGAGAGTGAACATCCTTGTCTTGTTCCAGATTTTAAAGGAATTGCTTTCCATTTTTCCTTATTTTCTTTTTTTAAAATTTTTTTAGTTGTTGATGGATCTTTATTTTATTCATTTATTATTTATATGTGGTGCTGAGGATCGAACCCAGTGCCTCACGCATGCTAGGCAAGCGCTCTACCACTGAGCCACAGCCCCAGCCCCTGTTTTTCCTTATTTTCTGTGAGGTTTGCTTTGAATTTTTCACATGTAGCCTTTATGATGTTGAGGAACATTTTTTCTACCCTTAGTTTCTTCAGTGTTTTTTTCATGAATGGGTGCTGAATTTTGTCAAAGGCATTCTCTCTATTAAATTACTAAGTGATTTTTGTTCTTAATTCTGTTAATGTAATGAATTGCATTAATTAACTTGTGTATATTAAATCACCCTTGCTTCTCTGGAATAAAACTAACTTGGTTATTATGTACATCTTCTTAATATGTTATTGAACTAGATTTTCTAATATTTTATTAAGTATTTTTACATTTAAGTTCATTAGGGATATTGATCTGTATTTTTCTTTTCTTGATGTGTCCTTGTCTGATTTTGATATGAGTGAGATACTAGCTTCATAGAATGAATTTGGAAGTGTTCCATCCCTTACTATTTTGCAATAATTTGAGGAATATTGGCATTAGTTCTTCCTTAAAGGTTTGGTAGAATTCAGCTGAGAATTTATCTAGTCCTGGGCCTTTCCTTGTTGGAAGGCTTTCTATTACTGCTTGTTTCTCATCACAAGTTCTTGGTCTGTTTAGGTTTTCTATGCCATCTTGATTCAGTATTGGCAGATTTTATTTGTCTAGAAATGCAACCAGTACTTCTAGGTTGTTCAATTTATTGAGTATAAGGTTTTAGAATAGTCCTTAATGGTCTGCTGGATTTCTGAGATTTCTGTGGTGATTTCTCTTTTTTCACCTCTTAGTTTAATAATTTGGTTTTTCTCCCTTTTTCTTTTGGTTAGTTTGGCTAAAGTGTTACCAATCTTGTTTATCTTTTCAAAGAACCAACTCTTTGTTTCATGGATCCTTTGTATTTCTTATTATAAAGTTAATTGACCTTGGCTCTGCTCTTAATTATTTCTTTCTGTTTATTTATCTTGAAATTGATTTGTTCTTTTTCAAAAGACTTGAGACATATCATTACATTGTTTATTTGAAATCTTTCTGATTTTCTTATGTAGGCACACATAGCTAAACTTTCCTCTTAAAACTGCCTTCTTAGAATCCCAAAGGTTCTGTTATGAATTACTATTCTCATTTTAATTTCTCCTTTGATTTCTTCTATCACCCAGTCATTATTCAAAAGTGTATTGTTCAGTTTCCATGTGTTTATATAGTGTATGTAGAGTTTTTTGGTGTTGATTTCTAATTATTTCATTTCATTATGATCTGATAAGATGCAAGGAATTATATCATTTTTTAAAAATTTTATAAGAGTTACTTTGTGGGGGCTGGGATTATGGCGCAGTGGTAGCGTGCTCGCCTAGCACACATAGGGCACTGGGTTCGATCCTCAGCACCACATAAAAAATAAAATAAAGATATTCTGTCACCTACAACTAAAAAATAAACATTAAAAAAAAAAAGAGTTACTTTGTGGCCTAAAATATAGTCTATTTTGAAGAAGATTTCATGTGCTACTGAGAAAAAAAGTGCATTCAGCTGTTGTTGGGTGAAATATTCTATAGAAGTTTGTTAGGTCCATTTGATATATAATATTTGTCAGGTCTAAAGAATCTTTACTGGTTTTATGTGTGGATGACCTATTTAATGGTGAGAGAGGTAGTTGAAATCACCCAGTATTATTTTACTGGGGTCTATCTGGGGCTTCAATTTGAGTAGTGTCTCTTTTATGTAATTAGTTACACCCAAATTTGGGGGAAAAATATTTATTTTTGTTATATCTTCTTGTTGAATTGTTCCCTTTACCAATGTGAAGTAATCTTGTTTGTCTTTTCTGGTTAATTTTGGTTTAATATCTGCTTTTTCAGATATGAGAGTAGCTATTCCTACTTGGTTTTTGGCTCATTGACATGGTATATCTGTTTCCATTCTTTCACTTTTATCCTGTGGCTGTCTTTGTTTCTAAGGTTTGTTTCTTGCAAAGAACATATACTTGGGTCTTGTTTCTTCACCCATTCTAGCATCCTGTCCTTTAATGGGAGTGTTAAGACCATTTGCATGCAATATTATCATATAGAGATGTTTATTAATTTCTAGCATTTTGATTTTTTTATTGTGTTTAATTTGGTCCTGTTTCACAAGTGCTTAGCTACTCTCCAAATGAGATTTGTTATTTTGTGAGAGCTAAGCAGAATTACTTTATGTAAGTTATTTAGTGCTGGTTTAGTAGTAATGATTCTTTCAGCTGCTGGGACAACATGAAGAGACCAAATTTAAGAATTATTGGAATTAAGGAGGGCTTGGAAGGTTTTTATTTCATCTTCAATTTTGAATGATAGTTTTGTTGAATACAGAGGTCTTGGTTGACAATTATTTTCTTTCAGGACTTGGAACACACCATTCCAAGCCCTCCTGGCTTGTAGAGTGTGCACTGAGAAATCAGAAGCAAATCTGATTGGCTTGCCTCTAATTGACCTGACATTTTTTTCTGGAGGCTTTTAAAATTCTATTCTTGATCTGTATGCTAGAAACTTTAATTATAATGTGCTATAGAGACATTATATTTTATCTTGACTACTTACAATTCTGAATGCCTCCTGTATATGGATGTCTATATTATTCTGAATGTTTGGAAATTTTTTCTGCTACTATATCCATTTCATTAGCCTGTATCTAATAGGCCTCCTCAATTTCAATAATTCTGAAATTTGATCTCTTCATGTTGTCCCAGAGTCCTTGCATATTATTAGTTACTTTTTTTCATTAATACTGTCTGAATGTTCAGTGCTGTCCATTTTGTCTTCCATCTCTGAGATTCTGTCTTCAACACGGTCTACTTTATTAGGAAGATTTTCATCTGAACATTTTATTTGATTTATTGTGTATTTCATTTCCAAGATTTCTGTTTGATTCTTTTCCATTGTTGCTATTTCTTTATTGAATCTCACTCATATTCTGTACTAACTTCCTTAATTTATTCAGTTGTTTTTCTGTGTTTTCTTGGAATTTATTGATAATTTTTATAATGATTGTTTTGAATTCCTTAATTGATAATGTCATCCATTTCAATATTGGGGGTCATTTGCTGGTGAATTATGAACATTAGGAGGTGTTGTGTTAACTTACTTTTTCATATTTCTTATATTCCTGTGTTGTATTTCATACATGTGTTGAAAATGATTTCTCTTCCACTTTTATATGTGGACCTTTATAGGGCACAGTCTTTGCTTGTCAAAGTGTCCGTGAGTGATCTGCATTGAGACCCCCTTCTAGGTATGGTGTGCCTAGTCTTTGTGTTATTTCTGTCTGATTTTGTTACAGCAAGTGATGTCCATAAGCTAGACCTGTGGGCTCACCTCTAGCTGTTTCTACTTGAGGCCTTGTTGTTAGTTTGTGTTTTCATTTCTTCTTTTCTTTGTATTAAAGTATGGTTTGAAGATCAAGTGTAATTGATATATGCATGGAGAAAGATGCATTTTTTGGTTGAGTTTAGTTCAGCAACAGAGGTTTTACCCTGTGAACTTGAATGTCCCTATAGGATCCTAACATCTCACAAAATAGGGGGAAATAAACAATACTAATAACCAAAGTAAAGAATATGCAACACTAAATTATATACTTGCTTTCTATTACAACATCTATAATGTTTATTGCCGCACACAAAAAAAAAACCTGAAATGGTAGAGTCTGACATTTCCAAGAGCAAAACCAATAAGTAACCATGAATTATATCTGGCATTAAAGCAAAGATTGGGTATCAACTATGTTGTCCAAAGCAGTATTAATTGCAATAGCATTAATGGTGGGGGCAGGAATTATATAAAACAATTTTTGCTAAAAGATGGTAAATAGTTAATTAAAAGAAAAGAAAATGTGATAGGAAGATAGAAAAAAAGTTCATAATTTCCAAAAGTGAACAGAGATAATGCAGAATAGACGTAGCACATGATGGTTATAAGGAAGGAGAAGAAAAATAGAAATAATGAAATAAAGGGAGAGTGAAATAGAGAACAATAGAGCCTGGCTCTTAGCAGGAAAAAAGAGAGAAAAAAATCAAGAGAAACAGACAAATAAGAAAATACAAAACAAAACCAAAATATACTAATCAAAAACCCTAACTATCTCAAAAGACAAGCCAAGAAAAAATAACTATTTTTTCAAAATGTTAAAAACAAGAAAAAAGAAATATATACATATATACATACACACGCACACAAACACACACACACATACTAAAAAAGGAAAGAAAAAAGATTTTTAACCCAAAATTAAAGAATCATTTCCACTGAGGTGGTCCAAAGAGTCAATTAGAATAGATGGACACTGTCTATGCCCAAGGTCTTTCTTTCTGTTTCTTCTTGGGCTATGTCCCTATGTCCTGGGAATGAGAGTAAGGGCTGGGGATGGTTAACATCTTCCTTTTTGTGTTGCTCACCAAGCTGCCAGATGGAGTGGCCTAAAACTGAAGTTGGTTCAAATAATTTCTCTTCTCCCCAGTATGAGGTAGGGTGAGGTGGGAAGTACTTCAGTTGAAGTTTTGTCTTCACAGACCAATTGACAGAAACCTAGTGTGGGGCCCTGCAGAGTTTTAGGATTATAGTTCCAGCAGGTGGGGCTGAGATCTAAGCAGGCCTCAGGAGCTTTGCTGAGCAGTTTTTGCTCTGGAGAGATTGAATCAAAACATCCCTAGGGCCTGGCAGTTGATGACCTCAGCTGGGAATCTTGATCTCTGCAGCCCCCCAAAGTTTCTACCCATGGGGTAGGGGAGTCAATCCTTTACCCTCTCTGCTGCCCATGCCCACAGCCTTCCCAGTCTTCACAGGCTTGGTCCCTGAGTGCATTCATACTCACCTTTTCAGATCCACTTCAGCTGTCACATGAGCTGCCATACTCAAAGAGAGAAGTGAGT
This sequence comes from Geosciurus inauris, assembly GCA_004024805.1. Classification (NCBI taxonomy): domain Eukaryota; kingdom Metazoa; phylum Chordata; class Mammalia; order Rodentia; family Sciuridae; genus Geosciurus; species Geosciurus inauris. The sequence goes on along the minus strand of PVHX01005028.1, from coordinate 29,467 downwards.
TGGACTCCCTTTCACTTTTTCAACTTTAATCCCCCTGGTTAAAATATTCTCTGTGCCTGTTTCACTCCCATTCTGCTAGGCACATAGCACTTGCCATGGCAGTATAGCCATGTTTGTTCAGATCTCCCTGCTCCCACAGCAGCAGCTGCAGCATGGCCACCTCAAGATGGTTCCTCCCTCAGCTCTCCATGGCCAGTTGGGAAATTTAGGACACTTTTCAAGCACCAGTGCACAGTGCAGCCTTTGGATCAGCTAAGGGTATGCTGCTTTCCTGATCTCAAGTTTTACCATACCAAATCTATTATTTCTGAATCATTGTGTTTCTCTCTGTGTTCCTCGTCCCTCTGTTCTGAACTAAAACCACTGCACTGCTGCTGCTGTCACAACCGGCTTGGCGCCAATGTAGTCTTTCTTCTTTGTTTAATGTACCAAAATTTCTGAGTCTCTAAGACCGTCCAATATTGAGTTTCAGTGAAATTGTTTTTTCACTCACCTCACAGAGAAACAGTACTCCTGCTGCTGGAATCCTGAGTCACACATCAACTAGGAAGGCAGACTTCCTCTAGCCTGCCATCATGAATCCTCCTCTAGCTCAGTTTTTACTGTCTGCATTCCTATCAGCATTCCGAACTTCCAAGGTCCTAATGGAATTGTCCACTAAGCTCAGATTACAACTAATTCTGAGGCTTCTGTAGCCTGTTTCTCCAAACTTTTCCAAACTCCTTCTGCAAGCCAGTTCCAAAAGTCTTCTGAACTTATTATAGTCAGGTATAATAATAGCAACAACCACAGTTTTCAGTATCAATTTCTGTTAATCAACTTTTTATTGCTGTAAGCAAAATGCCTGACAAGAACAACTTAGAAGAGGAAAGATTTATTTTGGATTACAATGTCAAAGATTTCAGTCCATGGTTGGCTGGCTCCAAGGCAGAAATATCTTGGTGGCAGGGGATGATGGAGGGAAACTTTTCAATTCTTGGCAGTGGGAAAGCAGAGAGATGCAGAGTCTGAGGAAAAGATAAACCCTCAAAAGGCACACACCCAGTGACTTACTTACTCCAATTAAGTGCCATCTCCCTGTAGTCTATTTATATATTAATGTTCAGAGACCGCATGACCCAATATTTGCCTAAAACTCCCACCTCTAAACTGTGCTGTAGTGGGGACTATGCTTTCAACAGATAAGCTTTTAGGGGAGATTCCAAATCCCAAACTATAACAACCATCCTGTTATGATTAAATTTTCCCAATATTTCAGATCATCATTGAACTTTAATGTTTAATTTTCTTATAATTTGTGGAATTTTTCTTGGATTGGACTAAATTGACTTCTTTTATAATGAAATAACTTATAAGGATAAGATTTCACCTGATGTCATAGTTAAATCTCTAATGAGCTCATTTCTAATTAATACAGAATATTTCTATGATATATTGTCTTATCAATTTCCTATCCCATCATCCTAAGACTTCTTCTCTTTTACAAACCTTAATTTTCATATTTGTTTCAGAGATCTGGCCTTCAACAAATGTCTACTTAGAAGAGGAGAGTGCCTAGATTTTTATCTCAGAACATTTCTAGTCTTTTCTTGTAAAAGAATAACCAAAAGGCCACATTAATTCTGCCCACTTTAATTTATACCATTATTTAGTTCAACCATTTTTCTTTCTATCAAATTTGAAGTTTTAGAAATCTCTCTCTCTCTCTGAGCAGGGATTCATGTATCCAATTACCTAAAATGAAGAAGTTATTCTAGCCAGTATCTGATACCATTATTTTTACTTAGGTACAAAGTCAAACATATTATTAAACTGAGAAATTCATTATACACTCTAATTTCAGGGATTAAATCATTTAAAATATTTATCTAGTAATTTTGTTATAGTTTTTGCTTCTGCATGGACATATACATACATAAACTTTTTTTTTAAATTTTTTTGTAGATGGACACAATGTCTTTATTCTATTGCTCTGTATGTGGTGCTGAGGATCGAACCCAGGGCCTCACGCATGTGAGGCAAGCACTCTACCACTGAGCTACAATCCCAGCCCCATACATAAACTTTTGATGCTAGAATGTTCCTTAATTTCTATATATCCTACTCTAAATTTTATAGGAAAATAGGTTTTAGAGAGGCTAAAAAATGTGACCAAGATCTTAGAGATAATAGCAAAAGTAGAACTAGATTTTAATCACTTAACATCCAGAAGGTTAATTTTTCTATTCAACGTTATATCTCCTAGAAGTTCAGGTTTAAGAAAATTGGGTTGTATCACTAGAGAAAAATTACAATTTTTCAGAATCATGCTTTTCTTCCATGAACAAAATTATGACCAGATATTTATCTTCATGATTATAACTAGATGTTGGATTTTCTTAGAGTATCAAATATGTATGTAGAAAAAAAATGACATGGTGAGCTTGACTCATGGAAAAACGCTAAAAGTTCAGTTTAATCAATAAGTACATTAGAGCTTCTACTCATCCTACTTCTGCAAAAAAAATTCCATACATAAAGTTGCTTGACAAATTCATTTGATGAGTTAAATGAGAGTATACCTTCTAATTTGTTTTTATATTTAATTATCCATTTATTTTTTTGATTCATAGGTAGTAATTTCATACTGTTGATTCCCTCTTGACCTTGTGCTTGTAACTGAATCCTCAGATCTGGCTTGTGGCCCAGGAATATGTAGAAAATTGTTTATATTAGCAGCAAGCTGCCTTGCTTTGGTTTAATGTTATAACTGTACTAAAAGTAGCATAGCTTTCCCATGTACTCTCTATTCTGTTCAAATCCCTTGTCATTATAACAGATGTTTGGATTATTGTTCTGTAAACTATGTCAGAATTTCAATCTCTAGTATCTGTTTATTATTCTCCAAGGGTGATATTACAAATGTTCTCATGCACATTTAATACTTATAAAACAGTCTGCCTTATTTCCCATTTAAAAAAAAAAACTCAGCGGAAAGTTTTGTTAATCAGAGTAAATATACCTAATTTGAGGAGGATCTTTTTAATGTGTATGAACAAATGACTCCAGCTAAAAATGGACACTTCAAAGATGTTCCAGCCATTTAAAAAATAATACTATAGCTTTTATCTTATGCCTCATGAGACACTGATTTTTAAAAAATTAAGGACAAGTATAACTAAAATTTAAATGTGCTATTAAAGAATTTCACTTTGATATTGAGATGTGATTTAATTTATATGAATGGCTATGTAATCCATATTAGCTAACAGAACTTCATGGTTTTGAAGTGTATAATATTAAGAAAATAAAAGAATTCTTGCAATAAGAGAATGAGAGCCCAGAAGCTTACAGATATGTGGGGAGAACACAACTGTTTAAAATTTGTACTTGAGTGGAAAACCTTATTACTTTAAAAGAAAAAAACCAGGCTTACTGACAGCTTTTTAAAATACATTTTTAAAGCTTGAACTATTAGTTTCCTCCTGTTGTTTGAATGAGTTATGGCAGCTTTTACAGGGGCATGAAATAAGATTTCCTGAGGTGACTTGGTCCAATCGGATGTTGACGAAGAACAAAATCTCTGAAATACCATTTGTTTCTCCTCTGCATTGTTATATTTTAATTCTTGCTTAAAAGAATTAGTATATTCTATATAAAGCCCAAGTCAGATAAAAAAGCATTCTGCCTGCTTATTACAAGAGATGTGATCACTGATACTCTGAGGAATAATCTGACTGTGCTTCTATAAAACAAGGTTTGTAGCTTGAACAGTTTATAGTGACAACTGTTTACATGAAAATAATGTGTCTCTTATTTACTTCATAGGTATTTCTTTGTTATTTCTAATTTTCAGTCCTTTTTTGAATATAAAAATGGCATTTATAAAACAGAAAGTATCAGAATATAGAGGAACCAACTCTTTTGACATGATTTAGAAGAATGACAGAATTCTTCTGGGAAATAAGAGAAGTAAGGAAGGGTAGTTTAAGGAAAAGGGTCAATTAGCTACTCAATCAGCCCCATAGAAAGAGGTGTGGCAGCTTTTACTTCCTTGATTTGAACTTAAGAGTAGACATGGCTATAAGGAGGTTTAGAGTCTGCAAGAATACCGATGTGCATTAGGTTTGCATTTAGGATTTAAAAAAAAAGAAAGAAAAAATGAAAAAAAAACAAGGTCAGCTTCGGAAATGATGAATGCCTTTTTGCTGAAAGCTGTACTGAACGTCCTTGAGTTTAATCAAAACTATTTGTTTTTAGTCAGCTTTGCTGTTGTCTCTTTTACTCTTGTCCACTGATAGCTTGACATTAATGACATCATAAATCATGTGAAGTGGCGGCTTGGGTTTGGTAGCATTTCAAGTGTTTGTTGAGATGTCCTGGACTATCTGAGGGGCTGGAGCAAGGTTGGATATCATCCTAGACTGAATTTTTAGTTTATGGCATTCTTTGGCCAGTAAAAGCACAGAGTGCATTATTGGCATGATGGGTTTTCTTTAAAGAATATCCAGCCCCTTGTAAAATGCAGACTTTAGAAAGAGATGATTGAATAAATTTATCTTTAATTCTTTTTAAAACAACACTTAAAACCTGATTTTAAAACCCCATTTTAAAATAAAAATGTCATATTCTTGTCAATTCTTATGGCCATTCAATGCCTCTAAAGCAAAGCTTCAGTCTATTTGCACTGCTTATTTTGCCCATTGTATATCAATTGAGACTTGAACAATATGTGCAATTTGAACAAATGTATCGCTTACACTTTTTTAAAGGCTCTTGTTATACATAAAGCATCATCTATACATTGGAAACGTATTCTATGAAAAATGTCTAGCATTTATCAGTTTTTTGTTTTGAAATGATTTCACTGAATCATTCCTTGTTTATAGCTTCTTATCTGTGTGACTTGTGTTCTTAGAACATGCTTTTTATTATCATTGTACTTTACCACTAAGGAAACAAAACATTATTTTAACTGTTATTTATATAATGGTATTTTTACAAATTTATCTATATCATAAGAATAATATGTGTATCATTTACTTCCAGGTAACTAGTTGATTAGATTAATAAGTTGAAGAAATTTCCTTGCTTTAGAAGGCAACTGGCAAAAAGAGAAGACTTCTTCAGTCATGGAAAAATATGTCATATTGAAGTGTACATAGCATATTGCAAGAGGGTACTTTTTATAGTTAGAGATAGTTTAGCCAAAGAATAAAAATACTGGTCCAAGTGCGGTTTTTCACCTAGATTCCAAGTGAATCTAGTTAAATCAGTGTTTCACAATTTCAGGACAAGAACTGAAAAGAATGTCATCAAATAATATTGATCATTTGACAATTTGGATAATATAATCCATTGTTTTTAAACTGAACTTGAGGGGGAAATGTTGGGTATGGGAATAAGTACAAATTCTTAAAACTCTCCCTTCAGATATTTAGTATGTATTTTTATATGAATGCTAAAAGAATATTTCTCCATATATCATTGAAGATTTTTTACATTTAGTAAAAATAATTAACATACTATAGTATTGTTTTTCCTTTTATTCAACAGATATATTGACAATATAAATAAGTTTAAACAGTATTTGTTTCTTCCTTCATATAGGATCAGTTCCTGTTACAAAGATTTATTTGTACCATGACTCAAATAGTGGCAGCATAATTATAATTGTAAAGAAAATCACAGCTGAGCTTGATGTAATTAGAGCAATATAGTCCCATTCACAGTGACATGTACCTCTGCTCCTATGGGTTTCTTGGCAAACACCAGGAAATATTATTATGAATTTTAGATTATTGTACAACTTTAAGAAATGCTCTAAATACTGTTATGTGGTTTCATAGTATCTCTCACTATACTCTGTGGAGAACATTCCCACGGAAGGTAAGTTATGTATATACCTTTTCACTCCTAAACTTCTTACTTTTATCTTGAACATTTGTTCCTCAAAAAGAGGCCAAGGTTGTTTGTTTTTTTTACTGAGTATTTAAGAATCCTTGCTTTGATCTGGGTCTATGTGTGATAGACTCAGGTAGGTATTGTTTTTCTTTGGATAATAAACATGTGCTATGGTAAAAAGATTTAGATATTTCCTGATCTGTATTAATTCCCTGATTTAGATACAGCATATAATTCCTTTTACCATAGGAATGGAAAGAATGAAGTTTAGCTTACTCCACAGAAGAGGATGAATATCTCAATTAAATAAAAAATGCTTAGATTTTTTATTTCTGGCAATCATTTCCATGGTTCATCCAGAAAAAGTTACCTTAGATGTCCAAGTGTCATTTTCAGTTTTCTCCATCCATCTATCTTGCAGATATTTACAATGCACCAAATATGTATTTAGAAGCTCTCTTTTTTCCTATTCACAAAGATAACATTGCTCATAGTGGGCAAATAATGTTCTCCTGGTAAGAGAAGAAAAAAATTTGCCTTATTACTAATAAAGAACAACACCAGGTTTATTTACTTACTTTATTTACTAAATGGCTGATTCTAAAGAACTTTGGTTTCTAAACCATTGGTAAGAAAAGATTGGGGGACCTACTCGAAGAAACTACCTTTTACAAATCCTCTACTACCCCCCTTTTCTCAAACGTGAGAACACATATTTGAACACACACTCATAGTCGCCTATACGTGAGCATGTTTATTCATACACAAAATCATACCAAGTTCTTATGAAAGTACAGTGTTGGATCAATGGTTTCATTCATCCTGAAAATTCTCATTTTAATCTAAGTTCCTATTGGAAGTTAATGAAAAACTATGAGCTCCGGGTCTATTCCAAGATGAACTTAAATCCTGGTCATATATAAATAGTGAATAATTATAATTACCATGAAGTATATGGGATATTATTTATCTCTAACTAACAGCTCCTGGCAGAATTATATATTAAGTTATTATTAAAATCCTCTGTCTGGATGCTAAGCTGACTTATTTTACAACTAATTGTCTTTTACTACTAAGCATGAAGTATATCTAAAGTTTGGTAAGTAAAAATCATCTAATTTGACAAGAGACATATTAAAATGATGCATTTGTATCATAAAATATACTATAGCAACTTGTTTTCATGATTGTCAAATGCAATTTCAGACACATGTTGTCATAATGATATTTTAGGTAATTTTTTTCTTATATTAAGGTGGGATTTTTAGAAGAACGCATCATTCAAAAACTTTAAAATATATTTCAGATTGGGAGAAACCCCTAATGTTTGAGCTATAACTCCAGACTGGCAGTGCAGGTTAACAGTAGTTACTAGGGGCAAAGTTCTTTTTCGAAAGCATTCTTCTTGTACAGTTAATTTACTTCCAGTACTATTAATTCACTTCCATCAGCAGGAAGTCCCAAAGCAAATCTGACAGATACTTAGTGTTTAGGTGTTTTCCATTGAAAATTCCTCTTTATCAGAACTTTCTCCATATTGTGTTCCTAAATTTTTTTAAAATTGAAGTTGATTTTAAAAAGAATACTAGATGTGGCCTATTAGTAACTAATGGAAAGCAAGCAAGAATTTCCATACACCTTTGGACAGCCATAGAAAGCAGGTCTACAAAGATACCTATGAGTGTGAAAGAATGTGAAATGTAGCTCCCACACCATGCACCCAGGCAAGTTGTTCCTGTTTCTATATTGGATAAAGACAAATTCTCAACAAACTGGGTACCTAGAAGGTTGTCTTAGAGTATTTCTTTTTCTAATTCATATAATGATACATATGGATTATCAGAGGCCTTTGTGGAATGATCTCCATTTTATTTGTTAAAACAAACCAAAAAATATACAGCCAGTCTCAAAAGTAAGTTTATACTTGCTCTGAGACAAAGCCTGACCTTTAAATTGCATAAAACTTGGATATTTTGGAATGTTTTCTATGATACTCAACTTCTGAATGATGAGACATCAGCATTTTCCACTTACTGAAAACTCTTAACCAAATTGCTTTGCAACTATTTGTTGTCTTTATGACTATTGTAATCCCATTATATTTAAATCCCTTTTCACATTGTCATGTATAAATGAACCAACAGCTTACCCACATCCATAATAGGGCTGTTTAAAAAAAGTCACTCACTTCATTTTTCATGTTCACAAAGATTAAAAAAAAAAAACAGAAAGAAAAACTAAGCTAAGGAAATATCTGTGGGAGAAGAAACTTTCCAGAATGTGCTATAATTTTCAAATGAAGAACTAAAGAACATAATTTGACCTTATTTCCTTGGGTTATTGATGTGCTAATGTTAATCTTGCACTAGGTCAGGGTTAACCCCAAAGAATAAGCTATTGAGCTTGGCTAAGATCTTTGTGGTACTTGTCAATAACAGTGTGTCTGTGGCTCTGGTTTCTAAGTTTTAATCTCAAATAGTGTTTTCTATAATAAATACAATTAAAAAATAAATATCTTCCGAGGCCCTATGTAAAATATTTTTGCTTTCTTAATTCAATTACCATTTATTGACCTTCTATGTAAAGGCATTTAAAATTTAAAAAAAGGTTTATCAAAAGTTGATTTCACAGATTCACCTATTCTCTCCCATCACACAAAGAAATGTCTGCCTACATTTAATAGAAAGTACACTTAATTTCAGCTATATCTTCTTATGATAATCTCTTACTTTCAATGAGATAGTCATAGGACATTATTTTTTCTGTTGAAGACATATTGGATGTTATTAAAACATCTTTTAAAATATGAAATCCTTTTATGTACTTGCTTGCCTTGGGAGTGCTAGTAAGTAACAAAAAATCACAAGAGGTAGATGACGTATGGACTCCAAAGCAGTGTTTTACTATAAAAGCATGGAACCCTGCTGGCATATGTAATTTAATGTGCACCATGCCTCCCCTAATTCAATCAAGTCTCTACATCCCTTCTTTTATATTCCAATTGGATTCCATGTGCTAAAGCCATCAAGATTTTCAGGATGAAATGAATGCTTGTATTAATCCTGCAATTTCCATTTAAAACACAGCATCGATTTGATTAATAAGGTTTGATGCTGAATAATTATATGGCAAATATGTAGGCTATAGGAAAACCACAGATGTGACCACCAGCAAAAGCCTTGTGGGAGAAGGGGGTCAAAGGGAAGCAATGGCCATGACTGAGGTGATGAATTCTTAGGCTTTTCTTTTATGCAATTAACAAGCAGGGTTTCTATTAATTTGCCACCCCCAGAGCCTTGACTGGTCAGATGTGTCTGGGTCAAGGGTCACAGGGGCAGAGTAGGGGTCACCATCACAGCAGCCCTGAAACAAAATGGAAAACTAAAGAAATCCAAATGATATGTCTGAATTTACATTCTGTAATATGGAGGGCTTGGGAGGAAGTGTATCTCCCTAATGTTAAGATTGCTGTTTTAGAATAATAAAAATGTTCTCTGCACATTTAATTCAAAGTAATCAATCTAAGGTGCAGTGGTTGAGCATCCAATAAAAGAAAATCAATGTGGTCTCTACAAGGGAAGACAAACAATGCTCACTTTTACTAAAGGGATTATAGGTTAACATTTATTCAGTGTATTGTAATCTGATGTCAAGTGGTATAAAATCAAGCCAACAATCCATTACCACCCCTTATAGGCTACGTGCTGATCTCATGCGAATTGACTTTTCATAGAACTTATTAAATCATTTCTGTGTTCTAGCTATGAAACATTTTCCTACAGTGGTGAACTTCAATGAATTTTATTTCATATCTTGAATGAAAGCATATCACAAAAACAAATATTTGGTTATGATACTGGACCTAAATTTTTTCTTCCCAATTCTTTTATTTCACTACTGCAAATGTTATTATATCAGTTCATGTACTTCTATAGCACTCAGTGATAGATTGCCACGTATTTTGAAATTTTGATAGAATTTATACTTATTTAGAATTTAAGAAAAATAATTCCTGCTTTATCAGTAATGTGCATATTTATAATCTTGAGTTTATCTTACATAGACTAAAATTTGCATTTTACACTTTAAATATTGTGAGAACAGCATATTTTAAAATGTGATGTCTCATAAAATTGATTATATAGTTTCACAATTTTGGAATTAATCATTGTTAAAATTCTAAATATCATAAGTAATCTAATTCATTAGTGGCTCCACTATTTGCTTGGGCAATAAGGATTTATAGCAATTACCACCACCTCGCTCCCAAAATGCATTGATCTTTTGAAGTATTAGAAAAAGTTAGTGATCTCTCATTAAGCATAATAAAAACAGGCCCATAAAACCTGTCAAAGTTAGAATTTTTTTTCTAAAGCAACCATGCTTATTGTTAGAATTGGAACCACTTTTATGTGTGAGGAAAATCATTACCACATGTTTGAAAATATTGGTGATATTTTGCAGATTGCATTACTCTACAGCTTGGTGCTACTTCAAAACATTTTAGAATTACTTGGTAGTAGAAAGGGAAATTGAATTTGACACTATTTTTATTATGAAAGCTAAATTTAGTTTTACCACCCTTGCTTCGATGGGACATTTAGCTTTTATTTGTTCAGTAATAGAAGCTTGCTTACTCTGAATTCAAGATATTAAAAATTGTAAAGTTTATTATTTTAAATCTTATCAACAAAATCTCATACATGTATAAAACTGTTTATCATATTATTAAACTACTCAAGTGTTAACATTTCTCAGGAATATGTATAATGAAATGAAAAAAAAAACAGTTAAACCATGTTTGTTATATTATGATAAATTTGGGTTTGTGTTATTGCTGCTTCATTTTTGCATTTAACATAGTAAAAGGAATGTTTCAAAGACTCCACTACATTCATCAGCAAATACTATGTATTAAACTGGAAATAAAAGTAAAATAAGTATAAACTTGTTCAGGTGAGTAAACCAAAGCTACTTAGATAGACCACTAACTTTCCTGTCCAAAAACTAACTTTGATGTATCTATTTGCATGAAGCACTCTGAACTGATCAAAGTGAAAAAACATCTAAACAATATTAATTTAATATAACCTTGTAGCATGGCTTGAACTGGCTAGATGCTTTTTGTTCAAATGCAGAATTAGCCCTAAAATATTAAATTCTTAGTATTTATAATTAAATTGAAAGTCAAATAAAAGACCAGTGAAATTTTTAAAAATGTAGTTATTCATATTCAGACTGTGAATCTGAACCTGGATTCTCTCCAGCATGTGGATCTTACCAAGATTTTTTATGAACTCTTAATTTCTTTTCCTATTTGCATTAATAAAGTAGAAGCGCTTGCTCATTTCTACTATGCATGAACTGCATTTGCGAATCTGCTTCTTTTCTATAGCAAAAAAAGAAAAAAAAAGCCTTAAATAAATAAAGAATCAGATATCCCCCAAAATGCAAGTGAGCTTTGTGGAAATTTATTTTTTAAAAAACCTTCATTTTTATTTGTGAAAGATTACCTTGCTTTAGGGCATCTAGATAACATGAAATCACTTCTCAACCAGGAACGATGAAGATATGAACTCTAGGCTAACAATAATGGCAAAAACAATTTCAAACTGAAGGCAAAACCACTTCATTTTGTGCACAATGTCTGAATGTCTTCCAATGGACTTTAAGTAAAAAATGGAAAACATTTTAGCAAATATAGGGAAGCACTGAGTATATGGCACTGAGAGCCATTTTTGATGTTTTTGCATTTTTGTGCAGAGAGAGCCATAAAAGGTTGCCAATGGGGTATTGTAAAACCACAGTTAACAGTGAATTTTAGATAGATATAACCAGTTAAAGGTGATTGAATATCAAGGGTTGAGTAGTGCTTATTATACCTGCTGTTGGGAGACTTCAATTCATTATTGTAACAGAATGAAAACAGCATTGCTGCTGTCCAGGACATGCTTGTAGTATTGATTGGGTTTCTCCAAAGTCTTCTCTTAGGATGCAGAGTGCAGTCAAACATGCACAAACATCACTCAGTTCCCCTGATTCTGTCATGTGCTCCTTGTACCTCAAACTAAAGCAGCCTTAAGACACAGGAAAATGCTTCTTTATTTGAAGGCAGACAGGGCTCTAAGCCTGACTCCAGGGGCTATGCAGATGTGGTGACCTTTCTTCCAGAGACCAGATTTTACACTCAAATTGTCATTAAAGCTTGTTTTTCCCTGGAGGTTCCCAGTCAACTTGTGTGCTCTCTCCATTAGGGTTAAAAGTCAGAGTGGCACCATGCCTACTACGCATAGTAAATGAAATGGAACATAAATAAAAAGGGGACATGACCCTCCCTCCTGGATAGATGGCATCATCCACAATCCAGCCAGATATAGTCAAGGTCGGTCAGAACCACACACATCCAGCATAAAGACTTCAGTCAGAATATCATAGAATTCTTTGTGTCTGGAAATATGACTCTGAAGTAGGATATTGCTCTCTCTTAGTTTTCATAACTAGTAGTAACTGACTCAGCTTGTGTAAATCTGGAAATTCTACATATTTTCACACACTCTGGTTGTATCTATAAGACAGATAACTTAAGATAATTAGTCTGACAGTGTAGGACCAAAATCTAAAAAAGGAAAAGAAAGAAAAGAAAAGAAAGAGTACATAGAGTACAATGCAAACATGAACTTTTCAGGGTCCTTGAATTACCAGAACTCAGAGTAGCTGTGCACATCATGAGAAGCATCTGATAAAACACTTACTTTTCCTTTGCTTACTATGTAAGTTGTCTGAGGGCAAAATGACCTTAAAAATGCAAGGATCTCTCAATTTCATTTTAATGCTAAATCAAAAATGAAATTCAAAAAATTTCTATAATATTACAAATGAATCAGCCCAATATTACTAGAATGGGAGCTATTTTTGACCTATTGATATGCTGTGTTCGTCCCCACTGGTCTCAACCAAGAATTATGCTTCATTGAAACAGAAGCATTTCTGCTTAATTAAGCACTTCTTGATTTGAAATACCAGTGTAAAGAGTTACATTTTCTCCTTAAAAGGGGAAGGGGAAAGAATGAAAATTGTTCATTAAAATATTTCTTAGGACGTTGAGAAACTTCGTTAGAAGGAAACAAAGCCAGGGAAGATATATCTAAGTCATATTAGACTTGCAGGCTAGAATTGCTACAACAGATCTGAAACTGGAAGATGCTCCAAGATCTGAATAAATCTATCCCTAGTACCTGGATTTGACCTGATCTGTTCAGGATCTATCCACAAATTCCAGGCAATTCTCTTACTTAAATGCTGTTCTCTTACTTAAATGCTATTCTGAGTAAAGATGCAGACTGCATTTTGTAGTAGGAAGACTTAAATGGTTTATGAGAAGACCTGAGTTCTAGTCCTCACTTTGTTATTTATGGTGTGACCTTGAACAATCCACTTGCTTTCTTTGAACTTCTTATTTTTCACCTGGAAATTAATAATATATGCTTTGACTACTTCTCAAAGGTTTTTCAAGTTTACAATGACCTGATTGTCATGAGTTATTAGTAAACTATTGAGAGATAGATGATAGATATATAGATAGATGGATACATAGATACATAGAAACTACCTATAGATCTGATCATTATCAGTTGACTACCTAAAATATAAAATTCCCCACATAAACAAAATCTCTCTTGGTAACTATTCGACTAGTTATGTCTTTCTAAAACCCCTTTGCCTTATTTTTTGCTCCAAGTTTCTCAGCAACAGATTTTCTTTCATGGTGTCAATATTATCCTTAATTAGATGATTTCCAAGGTTAAGGTCATCCCCTTTGGTCCTTTGATCCAAGCCTCACCCTCCATGGGGCTTCATCTCCACATACCTAGCATGCTACCCTTCACAATTATCTAATGAAGAGACCATTCCATATTATTCCCTTTGAGTAAACACTCTGCTTATCAGGCTTTTGGTTTGTGTTCTTTGTATTAATGCTGCTATGATCTCTACTCTGTCCCAAACTCTATATTTTTGGTTTGACTTGGTCTGAACCATTTCTTTTATTTCATAGTAATAAAAGTAAAAATTGCCACTTTTCTAGTAATGTTAATAAAACCTCAGGTATTTAATTTTTTTCACTATCTCCCACTAGATTGTAAGCCTAAAGCAGAAAGAGAATTCCCTTTTCAAATACTGAGCTTGGTATCACAGATGCCACTATGGACTATTCCAACCTTGTCACAGACTATATGCAGTCTTTGTAATACTCAATTTAAAGTTCATTCCAAATTTCTCATGCCTTCCCAAGGTACGTGGAAAGGATCAATTCAGTCCCCTTCTGTTTACATTATTATTGTTACTTTTTTCTGACCTCAGAAGGCACAGATTATATACAGTGTTTAATCAATGAATATTACAGTCCTATATGCGACTAAGCTTTGTTCACATTCCTGACCTCTCCCACTTTCTCACCTACCCTCCACCTCTCCACCCTGTGTTATTAAGGAAAACTTGTTAACATTCTTAGGGGGAAAAAAAAGAAACTACAATTTATTGGTGAAGGCCTACTATGCCTAAAGTGCTTAACACACCCAATTTCCAATCTTTATCACAAACTAATTTTCCATATGAGAAAATTTAGACTAAAACGATTAAATATTTTTATTTATGCTATAAACCTAGTAAATATCTGAGCTAGCAATTCTTAAATTCTTTACCAGGTCATGCTGACTCCAAAGATCAATATACTACAACTCAGTATTTTGAATTCCTTTATTCCATATTGATTTCCATGACCTCATTTGGGAAGAATTTTTTTAAAAATCTGTATTCCATGGATAGCTCTGAAACAGACCATTGCTTATATTCTTATTCATAATAATCTTCTATGATCACATTATAGTTTCTAAAAGCACATTTACATACATAATCACATTTGAGGCTCATGAGAAGCCTCAGGAGTGCTGGGCAGGTGCTATAACACACATCTTCCCATCAGAAAAGCCAAGACCTTAGGTTAAAGGACTCACTCAAGCTATCACAATTGTGAGCAAAAGTAAAACCATGGCTAGACTTCAGGCCTCCTGACTGCACTTCCAGGGCTCCAAAGATGAAAGTATCACATATTTTATTATGTGCATCCATAATAATAGTTTAAAAGTTATTAGTACAAATTTCAGTCCAAAAGTTCATAAGCTCAAATGTCAAACTTTATTTTGTCATAGTTGAACTTCGTATCTTCCTGAAAACCTCATTTCTGCTGGAGTGTAGAAAACAACCTAGTGCACTTTAGCAAATTCCAAAATTCCTCATGACTCAAACAGCACTCTAGGACAAAACTTCTGATAATTCTTTTTTTCTCTGAACTGTTTCCTCAGCTTTTCCCCTTGGCCTGGTGATTGTGTGCTTTCATGACAGGAAATGAGAAATGTCTCAGGGCCCTCTTCTCAACATGTATCCCATTGCTGGTCCACACTAGCTCAGAGGACCCCAACATCAGGCTTTATGCTACCTTAGTTTACTCAGGAATGTAAATCATGTGTCCCTGGTGCTACAGAACCCCAGAAAACTTGTTACTTTTATCAGATAACTTCTTCCAGCAAGCTTTGTTCAGTATCAGTTGCACTCATTACTTAGTTATTTAATCAAAATTCTAACTAATAAACTAATAAAATTTTATCAAAAAATTATTAGTTTATTTATAAACTAATAAAATTTTATCAAAAGTCTATATATCATTTATTATTTATCAGGTGCTATTCTAAGTACTGTTATTACTATTAAGTCAGTTTTATAGCTGAGGGTATGCACCACAGACAGGCTCAGAAACTTGCCCAGAATCATACAACTAGTAAGCAGCAGAGCTAGAATTTGAACCTCAGCAGTTAATGATAGATGCTAAGTGTGAGTTATGTGAAATACATTAACTACACCAGAACAATGAGAACCCTAACAAGATGCCATTTATAAAATTTACACAGATGCTCTCAGACATAGTGCCACAAATAGATGCATTGCACTTATCTGAAATATTTGATGTTCCTAAAAACCAGTCACTACGGGCATGGTTGCCTGTACAAGTCAAGAGACGCAGATGATTTTTTCAAAGTGAGAAACCCTGAATCCATCATATGTTCTAAAATATAATAGTAGTGAGTCAAAGAGTGTATTCTAATAATAAATGTTTTATATTTAAATTCAATATAGTCATATAGGTTATTATAGTATATAAAGGTCTTACTTAGATGTATTTTACTTATCAGCAGAGTTCTTGAAAAGAAAAAATGGAATATTTCAAGAAAATAGATTAGAAATTTTTATCAAATTAGTTATATTTAATACCTTAGAAAAATCAGTGCGTTATTATTTGTAACATTTTATAAAATTAAGCTTGAATTTACTGAAGTCATAGATACTCTTCATGATTAAATCCCCCTGCCTGACATATGAAATTATTTTTTAAGTAAAGCAAAATGCTAGGAATATGCTTAAATACAGAAAATCTTCCTTTAAAATATTAGGGAATTTCATCTTCTTGCAGAGATAAAGTTATTTCCCACATGAAATAACACAAAGAAAAAAATAGGACAATGGATTTTAAGATATTGAACATCAGACTAAAATGGACAGTGATTCTTGAGAAACAAGAAATAAAATAGGCACGCCCTTTACACCAGCTTGCTGCCTGGAGAAAGTTTCTGGCCAGTAGTTCAGGAAGGGAGAGTTCAGGGGAAACTCAACAGCTCCCTGTGTGAGATGAGGGAGTGGAGATTCCAGGGAGATTAGATAGCTAAGGTTCGTGGGAAAGAGTGGCAGAAAGAAAAGAACTGAATAAGAAAAGAACCCTGGAGATCTGCAGAAAGTCTGCCTTGAGTATCCACTTGAGTACTGAGCAACACATGTATCAGAGGAAACTACACAAGACATCCAAGAGTTCAGATAATAATAATGCCAGCACTTTCCTGAGTCTTGACTGGAAAAACTTCAAAATTCACAGGACATTGAATAGAGTAGTTCAAAAGGTCTTGCCTCAGTAGTTGGGCTCCTTAGACTGTGCATTATTTGGTTCCTGCTTAATAAATCATAAAAGCTAGACTCAAAACGATCAAGGTATTTCTCAGTAACTTAACTGCTTTGCAAAATAAGTCAAAAGAATGCTTTAAAAAATACAAAAATATCCAGTATCCAATAAGGTAAAATTCATCATGTGTAGCATCTAATCAAAAATACCAGCCATACAAAGAAACAGGAAAATAAGACACATGAAGAGGAAAAGAATCCAGTCAATTGAAATCCACCCAGATGTTAAAATTAGCAAAGATATTAAAACAATGTATTATAACTGTATCATGTTCAAAAAACTAAGTATGTTCAAAAGCTTAGTAAAAATAAGAAGATTTCAAAGCCTAATGGTGTTGAAAAAATAACAGGAAAAATAAACAATGCATCAGTAATCTATGGAATAACTTCAAGCCACCTAATACACATATAACTGAAGTTCCCAGAGGAACAAATTGTAACAAGTGTTGAACATAATAACATAGGAACTGGAATATTCGCACACTGTTAGTGGAATCTTAAATGGTACAAAACACATTCCAAGACCATTGCATAATGTAAAAAAAAGTAAAATACATATAAACCATAAGATCCAGACATCTACACACAGGTATTCTTTTTTTTTAATATTTATTTTTTAGTTGTAGGTGGACACAATAGCTTTATTTTATTCTTATGTGGTGCTGAGGATCGAACCCAGTGCCTCCCGCATGCTAGGCGAGTACGCTACCACTACACCATAACCCCAGTCCCCACAGGTATTCTTTTGAGAGAAATAAAAGCATATGTTCACAAAAAGGCTTGTACTCCAATGTGTGTAGAAGTTTTATTTGTAACAACCCCATGGAAATAATCCAGTGTTCATCAATATACAAATGGATACAGAAATTATATCAATATGGAATACTACTCATCCACAAAAAGGAATTAAATAGTCCTTGGTACTACAACATAACTAAACCAAAATAATTATGCTAGTGCAACTAGACAAAAAATTACTACATGCAATATGATTTCATTTATAAAAAATTCTAGGAATCGTAAACTCATCTATAGTGACAGAAAACAGACCAATAGTCTTCTAGGGACAGGGTGGAGTTGGGGATCAGGAAAGGATGAGAGGAAGCAATTACTATGGGGACATGGAAAAACTTTAAAAGTAATGAAAAAGTTCCTCATCTTGTTTATGGTAACTGTTTCATAAGTGTATGCATTCCTGGGAACTCTTCTATTTTGTACATTAAATGTGTTTACTTTATCATGCATCAATTATATATTAATAGAGTTTATTTTTAAAAACATACATATTTTTAAATATAAGATAAATAGTTTCAAATAAAAACACTTATAATGATTTTATAGCACATAATGGGGCTAATTTAATTTGGTTCCCTTCACCTCTTCTAACTTATACTTGGATTTTTCATAATATAAAATTAGAGTAATTTAAAGATTTTTTTAGAGTGAATACACTTTTTCCCCATTATACTGGAAGTAAATTGATTAGAATTTTCACCCTGTTTATTTTTTAAGTAAATAATCAACTATGCTCATGAGTGGTTGATGCTCAATATTTCATGCTTTGAGTTTGCATGGTTTAGGTATAAAGCTCGTTTGTGAGGCAATGCAAAAAAGTTTAGGGGTTGGGCTATGAAAGCTTTAATGTAATCAATTGATTAATCCACTGATTAACTGGGTGGTAACTAGGCAGGCAGTTTGTGGCTAGAGGAGGTAGGTCACTGGAGGGCCATGCCTTTGGGGTTTATATTTTGTCCCTGGTGAGTAGAGCTCTCTCCCTGCTTCCTGGTGCCATGTTCCCAGCTGCTTTCTTTTGCTATTCACTTTCACCATGATGTTCTGCCTCATCTCAGGTGATCAATTAAGTTGGCCAACTATGGATTGAGACCTCTGAATCTGTGAATGCCAAATAAACTTTTCCTTCTCTAAAATTGTTCTTGTCAGTTCTTTTTGGTCACAGTGACAAATAAAGGCTGACTAAAACAGAGCTTTTCATGAGAAAGAAGTGGCATAGATTTCCATGATTATAAGTATTTACTAGCTGCATCAGAATTTATTTAAAAATGAATAATTTAATTAACTAATGCTAATATAAGGAAAATAATTCAAAAACATGAATTCAAGATACAAATTGTGTAATTTCTGAGAAATTTTTGAAGTTTAAATACTCTTTTATGGCAAGATTTTGCTAAAAGACATCTTAAAGGTGATTTAGAATTATATGTATCTCAGGACAACAGGCCATGTCAACTGTGAAGTGTTAGGTGTGAATTGTCCCTAGGGACTTTTATTTCTCTTTACTAGAAGGTAATGCTGTTATTGGCAAATGATCAGTTTCAGAGAATATTTCTAATGGATGACAAAAATCACTTCTGTAAGATTGTTGACAATCTGACACGTGAGATTCTCAATGAAGTTTTTCTTCCTCTAGTCTCTCAAATCAATTCATTTTTCACATTGCTTCCAGAGTTTCTAAAGATCTGATAGTTTCATGCTGTATCCTAAAACCTCCCATGATTTGCAGTGTCTAAGTTCTCATTTAGAGTACCTGTTTCATTATTTCTACTACTTTTCCAAGTTTTTGCCACAGTAGACTGGGATACATAAGTGCATATATACTGACATTGTCCTCTGTTTGTTTTATAAAGATCACTCTTCTGTTGTGTGTGGGCATGGACTGGAGGAGAGTAGGAAGGAATTGGGTGACCCACAGTGTCAATTCTCATGAAAGATCATAGTGACCTGGGGTTTTAAGATGGCACTGTGGTAGCAGGGAACTCTCATGAACGGTGCCCTCTCTGCTATTCCACTTAAAGTCTTCCCAAGTGGGATCCAGTGTCTTCCAGCAATGTCACTTTGTCTGTACCTTTTTTCCAAATGCACAAGACAGATTCCTTTTCTCTCCACTGTGCTCCTTTTTCACTCTGTACCTTCTTCTATCATGGCCCCTGTCTCAATTCAGAGTAGTTATTTGTTACTATCCTTTGTTTTCCAGTTCTTCTCATAATCTCATACAATGATACTCAATATGTTGGTCATGGTTTCCTAAAAAATAAATAAATAAATAACATCACAATCAAAAAAATGTATTTGATGAGAGTTTAACCACAGGCCTCATAACAAGCCATGAACAGTTACATGAACAAGAGGCTGTACAACACCCTGGGTTAGACAGTCTTAAGAAGTTGTTACTCACCTAAGACTGAAGGAGTAAGATGAAAGAGCAGTTACTAGGATCTAGCATGAGCTATAGCCACAAGGACTCATACTAAAGCCTTGGCAGAGGAATTCAGCCTTTGACAAGCCATAGCTCTGTTGGAGGGGAGCACCAGAAAATAAAGGCTTGACATCACTTTGTACTGGTCTCTGAAGGCAACAGACACTGGCTAACCTCCACAGAGGCAAGGCAGAGAAGATGGAGAATGTCTCTGGAGGGCAAACACAAAGCCTCCAGCAATTAGGTATGTGAAAAAGAATGAGAGATTAACTTCACAGGCAAAAATATGAATGAAAATACATGGAAAGAAAACAGACACTTGGAAGAATTTTCATGTGTACCTTATTGTATGATTATAGCAGGCCACACTGGTGGTTGAAGATTAAATTCCAAGTCTCTAAAAATCTGTCATTGCTTCTTAAAGTGCTTTCTTAAGAACACCTGCATTAGAATTGTTTCATGTTGAAACACAGATTTCCAGGCACCATGGCAGGCCTATCGAATCAGAATCTCTGAGAGACAGGCCCAGAATTTGAGTTATTAACAAGCTCCCTGAGTGATTCTAGTGATTTTTTTTAGAACTACTGACCTAAAAGCCTTTTAGAGTCATAAACTTCAGACAGTTGAAGGCACTTTTCTTTGATATCACTGTGCACTGGTTTTAACCTTGATGATAATCGGTAACCCTTAGTTCAGGTGTTTGTTTTAAACTGGAGATACATGAGATAAGCAAAATACTCACTGCAAAAAAATGTCTAGGCTGTGAACACCTTGGGGACCAACTGTCACTGAATCAAAAGGAAATCTGCATTGGAGAGGCATATTTCTTTTCTTTTCCTGTGCAGAAAAAATCTCAGGGAGGTCTCAACTCCCCAGCCCTTTGTCACAGACAGGTAGTCTGGAACCAAATTTAGTCATTACTATGTACCCTAATCCCAGAGGTTCCACAGCCCTGAATTAGCCAGCTAACTCATTTTCAAGAAGCTTAATGTTGGTGATACTTTATCAGATGTTTGCAAATGGCCCTCTAACAAACACATCATCAGAAGCAATGCTGCTGAAAGCAATACGTGCCAACTTGAGGATGATAGCCTAGTTCCTAACAGAGCAGCACCAGAGACTCATTATGAGGTGGTGGGAGATGAGGCTGAATGCATATCTGGTAGGCCACATGTGAGAGAGCTGAAGCAGTGAGTCTTCCAGCCACAGTTCAGCAAACCAGAACGCTGAGGAAAGATGCAGGTTGGGATTCAGAATGGGTAACTTGCATATTAGAATGTCAGAATCTTTTTCCTTTCTGCCATGTAGTCAGAAGCAGGGGGAAAAAGAGATATAGGGATGGAAATTTTTTTTCAATATCGGGAGGAACAGAATCTTTACTATCAAAGAATTAGCTTCACCTGGTGATAACTAAAACCCAGATAAGATATATTATAATTCATCAAACATATTTTAGTCAGGGATGATTTGATATTCTATCTCAGGCAAGTATTCTGAGGAACTGTGAAATTACTGCTTAGAAAAAGTTAAAAACCCTTTGGAAAATAATAGTGTGATATAATAATATTAATAATAATAGTATACCATGTACATATTGAATTCTATTTTCCAGGTATACTAAGTGTTTCACATATATTAACTTATAGTTGTTGGAAAAACAACCCAATGGCAAATTGATGTCGTTTTTTCCAGTTTTACAGATGGGCAAATGATAGCTTACTAAAACTTTGAAATTCCAAAGATGCCATAACTTATAAGTGGTCAAGTTGCAATGCTAACTGAATAACTATAAATCCTGTGTTTTGGATTAAAATAGCCATTCAACACCATTTGAAATATATTCACTTTAAATTTCCAAAGACCACTAAAATTCTAGAAATGTTTACACTATTTTTTAAATAGTATAAATATTTCAAAGATTTATGTGAAATATTACATATATAAGATTTGGAGGGTATCCAGGTTTGAGCATCATATCAAGACTCATCTAATGATTCAGACATTAATTAGTAGATGACTTTGAATGTCTGAATCATAATTTTTATATCTACAAGAAATATCACTGTAAGGAGTTGATAGAATGTGTATTGAATGTCTATCCATTAAATGGAAAACATTAGAGTGTACCAATTTGCCAAGTATCTGTGGTATTTATATTCATTAATTGATGATCATTATTATAATGGAAAATGTAATGTTCATATGGAATTCAGGAGGTCATTTATTAAAAGTGGGCATATTCATTCATATTCACTAACCAGCACACCTGCATATTGTTGTTGAGTGAAGAAAAAAAAGAATGTGGTAGAATTTTAAATGCAAGAAAATCAGTCTTCAATGAATAATTATTTTTGCCTTAAATGTATGATGTTAAATTTTAATATTACATCCTACTTTCAGTTAAAGAAGTTTTTATCCCATAATTATGATTCTTAAATCTGAATCCACAGATTAAGAGCATAGTAGAGAAGTAGCTAAGGAAAATGAGTCTTGTGCAGTGCCGGTCCTCCACTGCTTGGGTGGAGTGAAGTCAGTTGGTGGAGCTGAGGGACGTCTGGTACTATGGAAAGCTCTCTTCATCAGGAACACAGTCCTGCAGAAAATACCTGCATGAAGGTGAATCTCTGGTGAACACTGCAGGCAGGTAAGAAAATTCTTCCTGCCATCATTTAAAAACTTCCTTTTATTTTTATGCCACATCATATACCAATGAGAGCTATTATTATGCTCTCGTTTATTTACCAAAATGCTTCAATGTGTCATATTTTCTTTTTACCAGATGAACTTTGAAAGTCAGTGAGGTTAACTGAAAACTGGAGGGTGCGGGTACTGGGGGAGAGGAGGCAATGTTGTTGGACAGATGGCCGGGGACAAACTGAGAGGCACAGAGGATGGGCTGGCAGCTCTGGGTATCCCTTCCTTTTAGCCAAGATTCAGGGAGATCTGGGGGTGTGAAGAGGAGTGATAACCCAGGTGGACAATCTTTCTTAACTAGCACTAATTAGTCTTGGCTGAAACACCCCACTGCCACATAAAAGAACACCACAGATCTCATAGTGTCATTTGTTTGAAGATTTTGGATTAGGTCTGGCCATAACAGAATGCCACAGGCACTGCATGGGCCACTTCCTCGTCTCAAAATTTGAAAGATATGAGCATATTATTCATCACCTACGCGCTCATTATTGTCAGTATATTTCTCTCAGCCTAATGTTGATGCTATTGCATTCAAGATAGGTACATTTCTGCAATTGTAGCTTTGCTATTTAATATTTTTCTTCCTCATTTAAATGTCATCTAAAATAGCAGTCTTTGAAGAGTCTTTGGCATATAGTCTATGAAGCCAGATGGTCTGGTTTCTAATGTAAACTATACCACTTACCAGGTATACTTGAGCATTTCATTTAACTCTCCTTGCCTCAGTTTTCTTATATGTGAAATGGGAATAAATAATAGCAACTCCATAATATCAATGAGAGAATTAAACAAAAAATATATGTAAAGACCTAAAATAGTGCCTGGCAAATAAATTGAATCAGCTACTAGCCTGGCACATAGTAAATGCTATATAAATGTTAGCTATTGCTGCTGCTAGAAGCTGTCAGAATAAATTCCACATGCTGTATTATTACTTTAAAAACAGTACACTGATCTTTCATCCCAGAGAAATTTATTCAAGTTTGCCAGATAAATGTCTAAACACACTTACTCATCAAACAAAACATGAATTTACCCTGTAAGTAAAAGAGAAGCCAGTGAAAACAACCATTTTATATTTAATAGAAATTTGTTTAAATTTTAGTAACTTAGTATAGAATTAAAATAGTTCATTAAAAGAATTTGGCAGACTATGATATTGATCAAGTTCAGAAGTAATATGAGGACAAAATAAAATGATTATTCAATTAATTATTGATTCATTGAATAATTAGTTACTATATATCTTGCTCCATATAGAAGTTTGAAGAACAAAGAAAAATAAGACCATTCATACCTTCTTAGAAGTTATGATCCATTAAAGAGAAGTCAGATAAATAATTTTTAAATTTATTATTGACTGAGTACAATAAGAGTCAAGTGTGAAATGACATAGGAACATACAGAAAAAAAATGATTTTCATACAGGAAGGGCAGTTCATGACATTTTGAAGCTGGTTATTGTGAGGCAAACATTTATCCCTACCATTAAGTTTGATCACTGATGTGTGAGGAGGAAAAAAGACAATGGTTTCAATATTCTCTCTTGTTCTCATACGTAAATGTTTTTCAGGTGCACTTGTGCAAGGGGGAGAGGATAATAAAACTGTAAGTTTGTCTCCAAAATACAAAACTATTAAAATCTTCAAATTTAGTAGGAAAAAATATCAAAAATATTCACATATTAATATTAATGCAACATTACAGTTAATATTTTGAATGCTTGGAGAAAGAGTGTTCCAAAATTTGGCCTGCAGATGTAAGGCAGAAATGAGGGTGGTCATATGTGAATGTTTCTTCTTGATTTTCACATCTCCCTGAGCTAGTATGAACCCACAGGGCCTCAGGTATAATTAGTGCCATGGAAATACATAAACACTTAGCAAGAAAGAAAGATAGATAATTCCTGGGAATGGTTCCCACAGTTAACAATCACTCAACTTCACTGGTCAAGCCACTCATACCCTTCCCAGTCATGGGCAAAATCAATAAAACAGATTATTTTCTCAGTCTTCCTCAGTATTATCTAGTCATAATGAAAAGAAAACAACACTTTTTTTAACAAAAGTCTGTAAGAAAATAAATTCAAGAACTATAATTCAACTTGGGTAATATTAAGTGATATTTGATGGGGAGTGGGGAGAACCCACGGCCTTACACAAGCTAGGCAAGCACAACACTACTGAGCTACTCCCACCCCCACCATTTTTATTTTATTTGACATAGGGTCTTACAATGTTGCTGAAGCTGGCTTTGAACTTGGATCCTCATGCATCAACCTCCCTAAGAAGCTGGAATTACAGGTGAGCACCACTGTGCCTGGCTAAGTGAAGTTTTAGAATATAGAAATAACTTCTTTTTAAAGTTTATTAATCTTGATTAGATGCCAAAAAATGCAAGTTAAAGTTCTTAATAAATGGTAAATTTAACAGTATAACTTCAAGGAATAAACTACCAACAAACATTAATGCTTTTAAACGGCTAAGCTTTTAGGTCATTGTTTTAGTCAGCTTTTGCACTGCTGTGATGAAAGAACTGACCAGATCATCTGTAGAGGAGGAAAAGTTTAGGAAGAAACAGTAAATTGATCCATGAACATGGATGGTAACTGAATGCTAGGTTAGTCACATTAGAATTCTTTCATCTCTTCAGCATAAAAACTTAAGACATCACAGTTCTTTTAGAGTTTACTGAGGTCTAAATATAACAGTAAAATATAACAGTATCAGTATAACAGTAGATATACTGTTAGATTCCTCTTAATACAAAAGGCAATCCTTAAACATTCAGAACACAAGAAAAGCTCAGAAGAATTTATTCTCAATGCCATAAACTTGTCCATATTATTGATACTGGATGAACCTGGAAATTGTTTTAAATGTGGCTTCAGTTATATAAGCCCCATTTCCATAGGAAAGTTTATACATCCTTTTAGTATTAATACCTCATAGGTATTTTGATCCACCAAATTATGAGCTTCTTCAAAATTTCATCATCAATTTCCATTCTTATTTCTGAATTCAGTTTTTATGGCAAAGTTTTTTCCATGTTCACTGTTCACCTCACTCTACATGGCCATCCTTGAATCATGACGGTCTCTGCTAGTCCATCCAAGGAAGCTACTGGGATGCACAACCGTATTTGCAGACATCAAATATCTCAGTGTAGCACAATCTAGATTAACTTTATGATCACAAGCCATGTGGGAGAGTTCTCACACACATCAGAAAGTGCAAGGTAAAATAACACAGACTGTCAATCAATACAGAAAAAAGGAGGAATACGAGGGAATCTGAAAAGTTTTCTGAGATCTGTGTTTTCATCCAAACACAATGCTATCTATGTAGTTTTCTCACACACATCAAGCTATATGTTTTCATATTCAAGTGTTTGTATTCCAGGATTCTTGATTATTCTTCATATTAAGCATGTTAAAAAGATAGGAACTTAACATTTGTAAGCAATGCAACATGAAGAATTTTCAAGAGATATAATCAAATAACTTAATATATAAAATCTTGGGTATGAAATTTTTTTTTTTTTGGTAATGGAGATTGAACTCAGGGGCACTCGACCACTGAGCCACATTCCCAGCCCTATTTTGTATTTTTTATGTAGAGACAGGGTCTCACTGAGTTGTTTAGAGCCTCACCATTGCTGAGGCTGGCTTTGAACTCACGTTTCTCCTGTCTCAGCCTCCCTAAATCCTGGGATTACAGGATAAAATGTTTTATCAGTAAAAAAAATCTTAAAAAGTAAAAAAATATAGAGAAGTGTTCAAAATATTTTTCAAGAGACTTCATCAATTAATTAGTTAAATTTTCCATAAAATTCCTCATTATAATTGCATAGTTAATAGCAAAATATAGTCCTAAAATAAGGATTAGAATGTGTAGAAGAAAATATATTGAATTATGGAATTGTGGATAGGCTGTTATATCATCATTTTCAACACCATAAGTAATAATCAGGAAAAAAAAGTGCTGCTTATTATTAAAGTGAATCACCTTCATATTTTGTCTTCCAATTATAATAGCATTGATTTAATATAATTTGGAAAATTTAGAGAAGTATAAAGAAAGTAAAATGACTATTCATCCATACTACAGCCCCTGATTATAGCCCTTGCTAATATTTTAATATTTCAATATTTTTTACCTTTATACATTTTACATGGTCAGAAGTGTTTTAAATTGATACTACAGTTCATACATAACTTGGCTTCTTTCTTTTTCACTTAACATTTATTCTGACCAGTTCCCATATGTTAGTCTCTAAATAATGACAATTTAAACAGTAGTGTAATAGTTCTCCAATAAACTGATTTCCATAATATATTTAACCATTATCTTATTAAGTTATTTCTATGATTCTTATATTAGAAGTAGCATAATGATACACAGTGTTATCTAAATTTTGATTATTTTCCAAGGATTGATTCATAGAAAGAGAAACAAAAGATCAAAGAATATAAGTGTTTTTAGATTATTAATGTGTGTTACTATCTTTTCATCAGAGAGATTGTTGCAGTTGGTTACTACAGATTCTTCCTCCCAGCACCTCTCTTAGCAGTTCAGTCTCTGCATTGTCCCTTCACCCTACAAGTGACTCCATGACATGCTAAAGCCCCTCAAGAGAACACTCAGTGAAGACTCCCTTCCTTGGGATTGCCTTGAGCCCTTTGAACCACATGGAGTTGATGCTTAGCCTTTCTTCTGCCCTTCCATATTTCTGCACCTTCAAATTGTACAAAGGAAAATGGTCTAGACCTATGGCCTTCATATTTTAGGCAACTTTAGTATTTTCCAAATTCTTCGAATTGCAAAATTCTTAAAGAGTATCACTTCATAGGAAGTAAGAGAAAATATCAGAAAGGAAAGGAAAGGGATTATAGGAGTGAATTGTCCTTTCTTGTAACCTAGAGATAAACGATAGGTTACAGTTTGCAGATCCAGTTTCATATTCTTTTAGCAAGTGCTAATGCACACATAGCATTTATTTATGTATGCATGATACCCCTGTATCTCTATATTTACATACAAGTTTAGTATAGAAGAAAGGGAGAAGAAGAAGACAGAACAGGAAAAGTTACCTAAATTCATACAATATCTAAAGCTTAAGGTATAACCTGGAGTAGCATTAAATCTTTAATAGCTGCAAACTTAACTGTACCTTTCACATATATTAATTGTAATATTTGAAAAATTTATTCCTAGCATCTCTATCTGTAACTGCATTCTCACTTCTCATCTAGGACCTAACTGAACATGTTTTGATTTCTCTGAATCTGTTTCTGATCTCAGTTCTGACGATGTGAGAAACTACCTTCTAAGGATTCTTCTTTGGATGTTAAGATTTTGAAACTAGTATGAGACAAACCATACCAGGAAGCATCATTTACTAAAATTACCTTCAAATTTCAAGTAAATCAGTCCAAATATTTATTTTTAAAATCTCTTCAACTGGGAGAGGTATCTCTATGAGGGTCTAATGCCTGTAAGAAAATACCAGTGCAGGGATGTTCTGAAGGTTTATATCTGATTTTTCTTTGGTTTTAATCACTGAAGTTCTGGACAGCTTAATAAGTTGAAGGTGCTGGGTCACAATCTAACTTAATAAGGCCCACCACAGAGACTTGGTCACCTCTGATTGCTCCCATAAGTCTTAGGACATCTGGTACTGTCCTTGGGTGAGAAATGTTTTCCATAACTTTCTTCTTGTTCACTACCCTGCATATAAATTGTTTTTATTAACCTGAGGATGATACAGCACTGTATATTTGTAAGAGCCTTTGCCATTTTGAGCTTTATCCTGCAGAAAGGGAGCTGATTGTTTTCTCCAAAATGGAATTAAACACAGTTTATCACCAATATCTTCTTTTCTATTTTTCTACCCTTATTTAATATGGGTCAAACTAGCCTTCAGTTTGACATGAGATTAAAGAACTAAACATTGTAACAAGACTCTTTGGGACAATTTACAATATGCCATACTTGCAGGAAGAAAAGAGCCATATAAAAACAATAGATCACTTTTAAAGATTCTGACATAGAATAACACATCCAGATGTAAATATCTAGGACATTCAATTGTATATGGAAATATGGATAGTTGGATGACTGGCAAATTCTTTTGTTCATATGATAAACAAATTGATAGAAAATCTAGTCTGTTTTATTTCAATAGATTTTACAAATCTAATGAAAGTCATGTTTCTGCTCTCTTTGCAATTCCCCAAATGGTGAATAGAGGTATGGAAGTTGAACCAAATAAATGGAACTGTGGTTTTAATGTTAAATCTGTGTCTTTCACCTTAAACTTTGAGATGGAGAATGCATATCAGAGCCCGTAGACTAAAGGAAAAAAAAATGTGTCTTTATAAAAAAGCAGGCTGAAAGACAACATAACTGTTTGCAAAATGAAACTAAACCCCTATCTCTCACCATGCACAAAATTCAACTCAAAGTGGATCAAGGACCTGGGAATCAGACCAGAAACCCAACGTCTAATAGAAGAAAAAATAGGCCCAAATCTTCATCATGTCGGATTAGGACCATACTTCCTTAACAAGACTCCTATAGCACAACAAATAAAATCAAGAATCAACAAATG